>JALIZH010014466.1:0-22322 GCA_030522465.1 Rhipicephalus appendiculatus
CTGTCATCCAGCGTTCACTTTCGCCTTTAATTTTTGCCTCGACTAATTTCTGCACAATGGATTTTTGCTCTAAATATATTTCCCCATACTTGGTTGACTTCATCCTGTGGCCGCTTCTCCTTTTTTGCCTGTCTGTGCTGCCGTGATGTCTCACGTCGCTTCTCGATCGCATCCCGGATTTCTTTGTTCCACCAACTTTTTGGCTTTCTCTTTCCTTTCCAAGAAATAGTTTTCTTCTTTTTCTATTTCTTTCGTGATTACATGTAGCAGTTCACTATACTTCCAGTCTTTGCCTGGCAGTTTGTCTACTTCTTCTTCGACTCTTGCGGCTATATTAGTTATTTGTTTCTCATTTAAATATGAGCTGCCAATGTTTAATTCTAGGTTCTTATTTTCAGTTTTATATCCCATTTGTAATGTTATGCGTTTATGATCACTACCCAAGCTGTTAATGCCTTCCTCGTCTATTCTCATCTCTCTAAGTTTGTCATAGATTCCTTCTGTCATGAGACAATAATCAATGCTCGATTGCCTGTTTCCGACTTCCCACGTGATCTGTCCCTCACACTTAGGCCCCGCGTTAACTATTTCAAGACTATGTTGCTCGCAGAGATCTAGCAATAACTTGCCATTGGAGTCTGAATATCCGTCAAGGTCATGTATGTGAGCATTCATGTGCCCTAGAAGGATAATTTCGGCATCATGACCAAATTCTTTAATATCGGTGCTTATGCATTTCACTATCTCCAGATTCTTTTCTCTGCAGTTATTCCCCGTCCACAAGTAAGCTACACCTAACCACGTTTTCTTTCCACCTACTGTGCCCGAAACCCATAGGTGCTCTGAACATGTTTGCTTCACTCTATCCCATTTTGCTCTGCTATGAATTAGCATTCCAACACCCCCCACCTCTCCTTTCTGATATGATCCTGTTGCAACCTTCCCAAATATAATTGTCAATATGTGGTGGCTCTTCCAAGTCTCTAAGGTGTGTTTCTGTAACCGCATAAACACCTATCTGTTCCTTGTTTAACTGTCCCTCAATCTCTAACCATTTGGCCTTTTTTCTGCCACCCTGCATGTTAATGTAACCAATTGCGACACGCGCCTTCTCCCTTCTTTTACCTTTTCTCTGGTTTTTCGCTATACTACCTGTCCCAGAGTCCCCCTGGTTGTTGCCCTCATTACACGCTACCCTGGACACCGAAGGGCCCGCGTGCCCCCCCAAAAAGCTACTGCGCGTCCTGCAAGTCGCCAACCCACCTCATGACCAAGCCTCCTATTGAAGTGTATTCCATCTCTTCGAAAACCACCCCACCTGTGCACCTCTCTGTTTATTTCCACTACCTCGATGCGCTTCTCTCGACTAACCTGCCATATCTCTTTGTTTGCGTCGACAACCGCTCTTTGCAGGTTGCCGTCACGCACCGGTACCTCCGGTATTGTGCATACCACTATCTGCACCTGAGGGGAAATGGCGCGCATGTCATCAACCCCTTTCGCCAATGTGGTCGCTAGTTCGGCTGATTCTTCATTCAAGACGTCGTTTAGACCTCCCGCAATTACCACGAGGTTACGTCCATTAGCTTTAGCTGCGAGTTCTGCGCTAGCTTGTCTCATCACTGATCCCAGCCTACGTCCCGGGAACGTCCCAATTAAAACTCGTTTGTCGCCTCTCACCCTTTCCTTAACTGCTTCTGCGCATCTAGCTAAATTCGAGTCCCCGGCCATTATCACATGCTCCGACTTTTCTGTTGGACTGTCCCGCACCTGGCCACTGCCTCGGTCACCAGCTCGCGCAACCGCCGCTGTTTTGCTCCCTCCCCTCCCCCAAAACCACCTCGCGGAAACTGGGTCCTGTGACCCCTGCACCTGTCTTCCCCAAACCTGTTTCCCCCCTTCGCGTCTCCCACTATGGGGGTTGATGCCCCCCTGTTCCCGCCGTCGCTTTCTTCCTTGTTCACCATGACTGCCTTCGCTAACCCTTCCTCAGCTGACTTAAGCCTTTCTCCCATAGCCATCGTTTTTTCGCGCTCTGTCGCCAACGCATTCTCCAGCTCGGCGATTCTTACCATGAGCTCTTTCTGGGCAGCCATCATTATTTCCATTTTCGCCTCTAACTCACATTGCTTACACTTGGCGTCAGCTTCCTCTGTCTTGTCATCCGCACAAACCTCTATTTTCCATCCCATTCCGCACCCTGAACACTTTACGGTCTTTTTGACCATGGCTCGATCTTTCACACTTCGGATTACATACACTCAAAGCCAAAAGGTACCACAAAACTCCACCAGTATGCTTCAAAGCGCTTGTGTACCCTTCAGCCACGTGGTGGCCGAAAAAAAAAAACCAGGCGACTTTCACACAATAAACAGTACAAAGTTGTAACCCCAATTAAGCTTCAATCTAGTGGCTTATGTACTCATATAACTAATAAAAGCAAGCTCGAATCATGCAGAAAAAACTTATCTGTCGCTGTCATTCCGGAGCCCACAAAAAAAATACTGACCGGTCGGACCTGACCGGTCAGTATTTTTTTTAACTGAAACATTAAGGCCATTGAAGCGTTAAGGTTTTTGACGATAATGGTGGCCAAGTAGCCTCGATGTTGCATACGAAAATGTCTATTTCCCACCTCTATCACGGAAAGCCGGTGACCAAGGGTGACCATTGTAAGATGGACGTCATTGCTTCAATTTCATTTGTGCATCTCTTGCAAAGTTCCTTTGCTCTCGGACTGAACCAATCGAGGTGGGGGTTGGGGGGCACTGCGGTGAAACTTGGCCCCGCAGCTTTTACCCGAACCGAGAACTCTGGACACGCCTACCATGAAAGACATCGAGCGCAGAGCGCTGTTCGCGAAACAGAGTATACAGGCAAGTACAGTATACTGAAGTGCTTCTATGGCTCCCTGTGACGTGACGTGTTTCGATTGTGGACTCCTTGACAATTCAAGGAATGCGTGACGTGCGCGCCACCTGTCGACGGCAGCAGAATGCAATGCAGGACCTCAACGACGACTGCTGGCGCCTGGTGAGGCGATACCTTAGCTTCGATGATGTCAAGCGCTTCAGCATCGCGAGTAAAAATCACACCACGTCTAGCTAACCACCGGAAACAAGAAGAGTATATTGAGCCAACGCGCTTAAACATCTCTATATCAATGTCATAAATAAATATTACGGTGAGCCAAAGAACCTCAGTCTCTGTTACGCCTACCATCTTTGAAGTGAATCATAATTGCACCACCCTGGCACATGACTGCGGTGCTATTATTTTTTTTCTAATGTCACTGCCTTTCCGATTGTTTTTTTTTTCTCATGGCCCAATACCACATGTCACCTGCCTTAAGAGCGCCGCCCTTATGTATCTGTTTTCACGGCGTGTTATTGCGTGTCCGAGCGATCTCTTGGCACAATAGGGGTTGAAAGACAGGCTAGCGCTTTAGGGGGGGGGGGGGGAGGGGGGTCGCTATTTTCTAATCATCATCGCAGAAGGGCGCCAGGTCATACTCACACCTACAATCAGTCGGACCTGACCAGTCAGTATTTTTTTTTAACTGAAACATTAAGGCCATTGAAGCGTTAAGGTTTTTGACGATAATGGTGGCCAAGTAGCCTCGATGTTGCATACTAAAATGTCTATTTCCCACCTCTATCACGGAAAGCCGGTGACCAAGGGTGACCATTGTAAGATGGACGTCATTGCTTCAATTTCATTTGTGCATCTCTTGCAAAGCTCCTTTGCTCTCGGACTGAACCAATCGAGGTGAGGGTTGGGGGCACTGCGGTGAAACTTGGCCCCGCAGCTTTTACCCGAACCGAGAACTCTGGACACGCCTACCATGAAAGACATCGAGCGCAGAGCGCTGTTCGCGAAACAGAGTATACAGGCAAGTACAGTATACTGAAGTGCTTCTATGGCTCCCTGTGGCGTGACATGTTTCGATTGTGGACTCCTTGACAATTCAAGCCTTGCAAGACGCATGAGAAATATCGCGCGCTGGCGCAGTTCGGACGCAAGTGGTGGAAGTATCTTCGCCTGCCGCGACTGCTTAAAGTGAAGCTGTAGATGTTTTAGAATGTGATAACACTTCGTGGTTAACGAGGACCGACAGTATGTCGACGACGTCGTAATTTCTTTGCGGTTGCTGCAGCGGCATCTTTAGAATACGTGAAAGAATAGTACGGCTTGCTCCACCCACGCGAGCGCGCCTAAAGTGCGGGCGTGGAAACCAACGTCATCTTCGGTTCCTTTGGCAGAGCCGTGCTGTGCTCCGAAGGAAGTTTTCTGCCGCTCGGTGATCCGAACTGCGAAAGCGCTCTTTATGTGACCAAGGCTCAAGCACTTGCACCAAGGCTCTGTCCTTTGTTGAATTTAAGGCAGCAGCAAGTTCGCATGAAAAAAAAAATACTTTTTTTTTTTTCTGAAACGACTGGGTTTCGGAGGGCAGTGGAACACATATGTTTCACTTTTTCAGACACACTCATAAGACAGTGGATCCCATATGTTCCACTTTTTTCTCGAAAATCCTTAACAACAGAGAGCTCAGATTTTGTATATATTGTAAGAACCTGATGCAAACGACAATGCCGCCCTCAATAGTTGGCGTGCATTGTTTATAACATTATGCCCCATCAAGGGTTTTAATGAATGAAGCTAATTGATGGGTCGCTACCATCGATGAGAAATCGCATATGCGCCCGCCTTGCTGGTTTACAGTGGTACGGTGCTTATCTGCTGACCCAGTCGTGGTATCGAATGCCGGCTGCCGCAGCCATTTTGATGAATGCGAAATGCTATAGGGGCCCGTGTAGTTAGATTTAGGCGCCCGTTAAAGTACATCATACGGTCGAAATTTCCGTGGGCGCAACAATACATTTGAAAAGCAGTATACATTAGTAAAAGTACATCGTGTTGACTACGCACATTCATGGTAATTAAGAGAAGGGGGGTGGGGCGGTTGCGGGGCTAAAACATGGCCTTCGAGAAAAATAGGCATTTTCGAATATGAGTAGTTTTATATTGCTGCTTCATTAAAGAAAATGTTCACGAAGCTTGGTTGTTACCTGTGTAGCAGAAAAGAATAAAACGAATGCTTTTCACGACACGGTGGCGCCCATATTCTGTCGAAAGCATCTCAAACACCGCCTTCAAGACGCGGCCACAAAGCGAGCAAGAAGCTGAACACGAAGTGAATGCTAGTGTCAGAAGGCTTTGTTTTTTTCGCGCCTTTCAGTCACGGAAGATCTACTGTCGAGAGTACTCTAGAAAACGAACAACGCAATTTATAATGCACGTTTTAGCCGCGGTGACAGCAGGGTCACTGGAAAACCGGAACCGAGCTCGAGTTGGCGCAAACATATTACGTGACCTTCAATAGTTGATTTCGCGCCAAATTTGAGTTACTCTGCTGTGTTTGTGTGCTACTCGGTTGATCTGTTCGTTCTTCTGCGAGTTCATGGCGATCAGCGGGTGGTCTCTTTTGGGACCAAAACATGTTGCGAGGAATATTCACAGCTCGAAAGCTACGAAAAAAATGAAGACGATTGTTTGCAATTGTCACAGTACAGCGTCATGTTCAGAAGGAAGGCCACATCCATGCAGCAGGTCACTTTAGTTTATTTTGACCATTGAAATAAATACCTCTTTGTGAAATCTTTGAACTCACTTGTCTCAGTTTGCACTTTTGGAGGGAACGAGCCTCTTAGGAAAACTGTAATTTTCCAACTGCTCCGCCAATAACTGATTACAAGGTTGTTTCTAGGCAGAAATTTTGTCAGGAACAAGATAAGGTACTTTTCTGATCCCTAAGACCACCAGAAAGAACTCAGATGCTTGACATGCAGCGACAAGGAAAAAAATGTTTGCTCATAGGGTGATGCGCCTTTGTTTCAAAAACGCTATCAGAAAAAAACCGGCAGATCCCACGCACTGTGGGAATCGATGTAATGCGAAGCAGCGAGCAAGGAGCAAATCATGCCGGACATAATATGCATGTCATGATTTACATCTTGGGACCTATCATTTATGTTTGTCATACAGCCATGCCGCGCGATACCAATTCTGGTGTATATCAAGCTAGCGAACTGGACGCAAGCGCACCATGAGCGTGGCATGTAAATGGCACTATAGATGACATGCATGCCAACATTTTCATGTTACCACCAGCCACTTATGTTCGTTATACAGTCACGTCCCGCAATACCAATTTTGGTATATATGAAGCTAGCGAAATGGCCGTGAGCGCGCCATGAGCGTGGCATGCAGGTCATGTTGCACATGACATGACATGATTTCCAAATTACCACTTGTCGTTTATGCTCGTTATACAGTCACGTCACGCAACACAAAATTTGGTGTATATCATGCTAGCGAAGCGGCCTCGAGCCTGTCATGAGCGTGGCATGCAAGTCATGTTGCACATGACATATGTAACTTTTGCTTTAAACTGATTAGCTAGTTCGAATAAATGAGGCTTACACGTGAGTAAGAATATAATAGAAAAACTGTATTACACGCACACGTACAAAAGAACACACGTCTTCTTTCTTCAAGTTCAATGTTCAGACTCGTCCCACCCAACCAAATTCTTTCCTTGGGGAGAAGGCAGCGCACTCTCTCCTGTCTGGGTTCGCACTCCACGGTGAGTCTGGCTCTCGTCTGTCAACACCTCCGTGTTCGCAGTCTTGAGTTCTGGGAGAGACTGTCTTTTGGTTGCTTCTTGTTTTGTCTCAGTTTATTACATCCTCCCCCCCCAAAATGAGCTTTGATCATTTTACTTGTGTCTCCAAAGGGTAGAGGAGTTGTACGGGACGTCGCAGAATGATTCCAGTGGACAACTTTACGGCACAAGAACGCACTGCTCCGTCACGTCCTTTGAAAACTTCGACGACTCTTCCTGTTTTCCACATATGTGGCTTGGTATGGTCTTCATGTACAATCACAATGTCATCTACCGTAAGGGAATTGTCCTGTCTTGACGGTATTAGGTGCGCTGAGCGCAACTGTAGCAGGTATTCCCTTTGCCATCGGTTCCAAAAGGCGTTGACAAGTGATCGTCGGTACCTCCAGCGCCGGTTAATGTCAGCTGCTGTAGAAGTGGGAACCGCGCTTGACGTGGAGGCAGGTAAAGTTATCAGCCTCTTTCCTGTCACCAGATGGGATGGTGTCAGCACTGACGCCTCACCTGGCTCCTCTAGAACATAGGTAAGTGGGCGCGAGTTTATCGTTGCTTCTACATCCGCCAATACTGTAGTGAGCTCTTCAAAAGACAGGCTTTGACGCCCGAGAACTTTTCGCAGGGAAACCTTCACGGACTTTACCATTCGCTCCCCACGAGCCACCCCCTCTCTCCCAAAGGCGCTGAAAGAGCACTTTGGCTCGTACTACAAACGGTGCTACCAGTCCCAAAGGGTGAAATATCCTCGCTGATACCTGTAGCATCGCGCGTTTTGTGCTGACTCCAGTGCATGCTGTGATCAATACAGCCGCGGCCGATAGGGACATTTCGTCTTTAGTAGGTGTCCACAAAAGCCCCAGTACTTTTTGAGGCTCGTCCGGAGCGCTGCATTGTTCGCCGCCTAACGTCATCCTAACTTTTTCTGAATTGGATGACCACTTTCTTAGGCACATTCCAGCATCGGTCATTATCTTGTTAGCTTCTGCCGCTATCTTCAACGCCTCATCCTCAGTAGCTGCTCCCGTAACCAAGTCGTCGACGTAAAAGGAGTCTTTGAGTATGCACGCTGTCTTTTGAAGACCGTCGGCCTGGCTTTCCAAGTGGCGAAGTAGAACGGCGTTTAGCAGGTACGGGCTCGCCGTAGTGCCGAATGGTACTCTTTTCATTCTCCATTCCTCTATATTTGGAAGGGCGTCAGGATTGCGGGGTGCTTCGGTGTACCAAAGGAATCTTAGAGCATCCCTGTCCTCAGGCAGCACGCTGATTTGGAGGAAAGCTTTCTCGATGTCTGCCACGAGAGCAACCGGGTGTAGGCGGAAACGAAGCAGAATGCGTACCATGTCGCTAATAAGCTTTGGCCCTTTATGCAAATGTTCATTTAGTGACGACTGTTCTGGTGCATGAGAAGAAGCGTCGAACGCTACACGAAGTTTCGTTGTCTTTGACTGCGTTCGGATGACCGGCTGGTGAGGCATATAGAATACATGCTCAGATGCTACTTCACTGTTTACTCTTTCTGCATGCCCTTCGTTCATGTAGCCTCTGATGGCCGTGTCGTATTCTTCCACGAGCTCTTTGCTGCGGCACAACCTCTTTGTTAGACTTCTCAGCCGTTTCATAGCCATTTCTCGGTTATCTGCCAAGTCGCTGGAAGTTTCTTTCCATGGAAGTGACACCTCATAGCGGTCATCTTTTCTCTCTACGCTGCTCAGAGCGTGGTTGATGCTGCCGTGCTTTACGTTCTCTTCATTGGTGATTCCAATGGCGTCCAGTTCCCAAAACTTTTGTAGTATAGTTTGCTCTTGGGTATCGCTTTCTAGACCAATCTTTAGAATGCAAACATTTGTCGCCATGGTCAGTGAGCTGTTGAGGCTGAACGGACCCTGGAATGTCCAACCAAACATTGTGTCGATAGCTGTTAAACCGTCGTTGTCTGCGCAGCGGCGGACCTGTCCTGACAGCAACCTCCACAAATGATCAGCTCCAATCAACAGGGCAATTCCTGGGATCGCTGGCATTCCTGGATAGATGAGCTTGTCAGCGACAAGTCCTCCGTTATACTCGATTTCCTGCAAGAAGGCATGGTCAACTGGAACAGGTGCCACGTCTTTGCATATGAATGGAACTTCTACGGCCTCAATCGTTCTTTCAATGTCGCCGTATTGACTACGCAAGCGCAGTTCAACGATTCGGAATGTTTCTGTTTTTGCAGTCGTCGATCCGAAGGTGTTGAGGTGGAAGTCTTTGTGTCCCAAAACACGCAGGTTAAGCGTTTTAGAGACGTCTTCTCTAATAAATGTCTTTTTGACTTCCGCCGTCTAGAACACCACGGATGTATCCGCATTTGTTCCCGCCAACGGCCCAAGCGCGGAAAGTCTGCAGAGCGACTTCTTTGTTTGCTTCTTTTTTAGCGGCCGCGTGTACGTTAGTGGTGGTGACTTCTTTCACAGCTTCTTGTGGACGCTCATTATTTGCTTTCTCCCAGGCGGGATTGCACACGGAAGATACATGGCGTTTGCCGCAGTGGGTGCACTTTACTTTTCGTTTGCATTCTTTTGACTGGTGCCCCCCATGACGTACAACGAAAGCAGCGCCCGGCCCGTGCCAATTTGTTCGTCTTTTCTTCCGGCGGGAGGGGAGCCGTACAGGACTGTGTCTCGTGTTTCGTCGACTCGCAGAAGAAACACCTCCTCGCCTGCACCGGCTGCGTGTGAAGTACCGCGGCGCTTGGCGTGTGGTTCCGTTTACTTTTAAAGACGATAGTCTTTCTTGGGATACCTAAACGAAGAAATTTTGGTCTGTCTGTTTGTCTGTTTGTCGGCACGTCGCACGATTCAGCTAGCTGGCCAAAGTTTAACCCCTTGCCTTACGACCTCCAATCTTGACCGAAAAGCATGTGTTCAAAGTGGTGAGCGTTGGCAATTAAAAATCAAATATTACGCATACCTGAGGCACAACATCAATACCTTAGTACTATTCACAGTGTTCCTTTAAAACAAAATCTATGGATACGTAATTATAAAGATCCTAGTGTTTATTACGCGGCGCTGAAAATGCGCCACTGTGTACAAAACAAGTCTCCGCCCAGTGATTTAACTTCCACGCTGTGGTGCTGCCACCTGGCAGCAGCATAGTTCAACACAAGCCAATGTTCCCCGGTAGCGCTGTAGATGGCGTCCTCTTCTGTTTTATCAATGCCAGCCAGATGCGGCTGATTCATCGTAGAAGAGCGCTGTCTCAGGCAAGGCAAAACATATATGACCGCTTGATGAAATACGACCCACTCTACAAGACATGATCAGAGAACGCAGAGAAAAGACCGACGACCAAATTTCAGCGGAGAAACGCCGGCGTCCGTCTAAGCGTGCCCGGAAAACGTCCGAAAAACGAGCCCAGCGGCTAGCCCAGCTATTAAATTGTGGTACTCATGCCGCTCATGCAGTGCAGTCGGCACAAGACTATCGTCTTCCGACGACATTTGCAGCGAAGCACGCAGATACGCGGCCAATTTTTTCCTCCGCTCTGTTCGGCTTTGCTCTCCTTCGTAGAACCGCCGCTTTCGGCGCATCTTTCTCTGCTTTCTGTCTCGACGAGGAGAAATTCTAGAATGTCTGTTAGTCTGTTGTCTACCCCTGACGCCGATGATGCGTCTGAATCTTGTGGTGATTGACTCGTCGGCGTTGTTGCGCTGCGGGCTCGGCGTAGTTCTTTGTGGAAATCCACAACCATTTCTTTAGGCAGCTCTGAGAGAATCACGTCGCTTAACATTGCCGAATAAGACGACGAATTTATACCTATTCCCTTTAGTCCACGAATGTGCGCTTGCACGTGATCGTACAAGCGCCGTAGCCCGCGTGCGTCCTCCCGTGAAGCTACGCTGGGAAGAACTCTCAATTTGGCGATATGTTCTTGCTGAATTTGTTCTTTGTTGCCAAATCTTCTCTGCAATATTTCGATGGCATCTTCGTAGCAAGCGTCCGTCGCTTGCAGCCCTCTTATCGCTGTCATAGCTGATCCCGTGAGCAGTGATCTTAGGTACTGGAACTTCTCGGTCTTCGAGAGCCCCTCGTTTTCGTGCACTGCCTTGCGGTAGCATTCCCAGAAGGCCTGCCATGCGGAAAGCTCACCGTTGAACGGTTCCAGACGCAGTTTCGGTAGTTTTACGCCATGATGGTGAGTCTGGGAGGGCAGCGGATGAGGTGTTGCTACGCTGCTCGAGGTGATGGCACTCGCCTGCACTGACGCTATCTTTGCCTTGAGGAGGCCGATGGCTTGGTTGGCCCTGTCGTCGTACTGGATACTTTCTTCGTACTCCTCCTCGAAGGCGTCCTCTGGCAGGCACGTTTCTATGTCATCGTTGATCTTTCGAAGATCGGCGTTGTTCACCTCCAGCCGTTGCAGAATAGCACTGAGCTGTTCAACACTAGCACTTTCCAGCGCCGATGTTGCCTCGTTGATGATGACGGTGTTCTGTCGTCGTCGGGAGCGTCGCTTCACTTTGAGCTTTTCCATCGTCTTTGTCTTTGTTCTTACTCGCGACCTTTATGGACCTCTTTACTTTAGTTCTTTCTTCCCCGGTTTCGGCACCATTATGTAACTTTTGCTTTAAACTGATTAGCTAGTTCGAATAAATGAGGCTTACACGTGAGTAAGAATATAATAGAAAAACTGTATTACACGCACACGTACAAAAGAACACACGTCTTCTTTCTTCAAGTTCAATGTTCAGACTGGTCCCACCCAACCAAATTCTTTCCTTGGGGAGAAGGCAGCGCACTCTCTCCTGTCTGGGTTCGCACTCCACGGTGAGTCTGGCTCTCGTCTGTCAACACCTCCGTGTTCGCAGTCTTGAGTTCTGGGAGAGACTGTCTTTTGGTTGCTTCTTGTTTTGTCTCAGTTTATTACAACATGTCATGATTTCCATATGAACACTTTTTTTTTTTAGGGGAAGAAAACACTTTTTAATTTCTTTTACTTACGCGTACGTTCTGCGTGATATTCGGCGGGGAAGGCCCCAGCTATGGTTACTCCGACTACAAGAAAATGGAGTTGAAGGACTTATGTTGGACACGTGTATGAATGAGTAAAGCATAATTATTTTACTCAAAAGCATATAAGAAAACTGTGCCCGCCCCCTCCTCGTCGCTTGATCAGTCTGAGGCATTCGTTTGCTTATTTTGTATGCATTAAGGGAGCATATGCGGAAGAGAGTCGTTAGCTCACTCGCTCGTTTACTGTTCAAGATTAATGCCACCGGAAAATCGAGAGATCCCGCGCCTAGTGGGAATCCGTTTTATGTGAACCTGTCCGCGAATAATTGTGTATGCTGAATTTTCGCAGCGAAAGCGGTTAAGAGAACACAACGACGGCCGTTATTTGGCACTGTAGTTCTCCGCCGCCGCTGGTGTCCGTAACCGCTATCACGTGAAATAACAAAAAAAAGGAACCGTCATTCGAACGCGGGCCCACTGCGTCGCAGCACAGTATTCTACCAAAGAGTCATGCCACTGCTTTGATATCTTTTGCGAACAGAACCTATGCAGACTTCAGGTCGGGGAAGGAATCATGTGAACATGTGTAACAGAACGTTTCGGAAGAGTAACATAACAACCAGGCGTCACAAATGCGAATTGCTTAATAAGTGTGTCACTGAATGCTTTCAAACCATTAGAAAACGCTTAGCCATATTTTTTCATCGTCATCAGCCACAGCATTAACAAGAAGAAGAAGATGTTTAATGAGAAGGAGGAGAGGTCGGCCTGGAAAGCGGGCTTCTAGCCTGCAACTCTTCATGGGGGGTAAGGGGAACGGGAAAGAAAGAGGAAGGCGTGATGAGAGGTGACTATAGGATGAATTCAAAAATGTTCCAAAAGCCGGGTTAGTTCATGATTAAAAATATGTACTCCGACTTAACATAACAAAATATAACAAAAATTACATAGACGTTTCGCCACCTATGCGGGTGGCATCCTCAGTATGCACTGGCACAAAATTAGCGGAGGTCGCCCAGTCCACTGCTAGTCTCGTACGTCTCTGTACACATCCGGTACACTCTATGGCAAAATTACCCGAAAGAGGAGTAACGGAGCCCAATAGGCGCGCGCGATGAACGGATAGACCGCTGAGGAGTAACCATAGAGGGATGCGTGCCGTGTGCAAACCAGTTAGTCTCCAAAGGCACCAAAGGGATGAACCGCGCGGGAGATACGTCACGTGTGCAAACCGTTGTCAAGGAAAATAACCGTCCTCCTCGCTCTTGGTCAGTCTTCTCACTTGTTTTCATGGAGGCGCGTTGGCGGCTGTGTCGCGCTCGGAGAGTTCGACGATTTAGGAACTACGCCGCGGTGCTGGCGGTGCCTTGGATAAATACGTATGCCGCGTATGCGTGGATGAGCGTGCGGTGCTGCTTTTACGTTTCGCCGCACCCATGAAGTTTGGAGCTGGTCTCGACACGCCGAGACGCCGCGTTGTATTTCTCCGGCCACGGCGCGCCGGCGTAGCAACGGCACTGCGTCGACACCGGCTGGGAATGGCGGCCGAGAAGACATAGGCCTATCGGATACATGAATTCAATCTGACTCTGGGCAGAAATTGGCGCTGGATTATTTCACAAGTAAGTGATCATACTTTATTTTTTTCCGTATTTGTCGCTCGCGCGAAGCGCATCGCGCTAGTTGGCAACGGGCTCGATCGTGTTGTAATATCGCACGCACGAAATGCACCGCGAAGGTCGGCTTCGGTGTCCGCTCGCCTGTGCTTTGTGACTGCCTGAAAATTGGCCGCCATTGCCGTCGGCCGCCTGGACGCTCTCGCCGCGGTGATGAGCTGCATGCGGGCTCACGATATTGGGCAGAGGCCTCGCCGCTGCGGTGCGACTCGTCCAAAACGCATTGCGGTTGCCGTCAACGAGCTCGGTTGTATGTCGCGCGCTTGAAGTGCACCGGCAGCTGGCGGGTGCTTTTGCTAGCCGACTTTAGCTGTGCTGCGGAACTCTGCGGACAGTTTTCGCCATTACCGTTGGCTTTCCCGTCAGTCGGTCGCAAGCAGCTCAGCACCCTTCGTGGTGGCGGCACCCGCGTTCGATCGTTGTACTCTGTCGCTCGATCCAGGAACTTTGTGAAAATTTGTCGCCATTACCGTCGGCTTGCGCGGCTCTCGCTCGAAAGCAGCTCTGTGCCGTTCGTGGCGGCGGTTCCGCGTTCGCTCGCTCCTCTGTTCGAGGTTCGCCGGCGGCAGAAGCAGCAGAAGCTCCGCGTTCGGTCCCCGCGTTCGCTTGCTCGAGCTGTATACGACGCCGCTCGCAGAGAACTCGGCGGTCGTGGCACCTAGGCATGATGGCTGCGGCTGCCGCACTTGAGCTGTTGCGCTATGCGACTCGAAATGCGTTTTCGATTATGTATGACATCGCGGTGAAAATATTTGGATGCCATATTTTAGACATGCGTATTTATTTCACCTTGCACGTATTTGCCATGTGCGTGTATCTTCCTCACTGTCACATGTGACTAACCATTTGCAATCTTTTTGTGCAGACGTTGTCCACTACGTGCAGAAGGCTGTGCGCTTGTGCGTGCAATGCCTGTCGTCTGTCGCTTCCGTTGGAGCAGCTTGACAACGACGACTGTACGAGATATGACAACGCGGCTGGACCCGAATTTGACATCTGGCAGCGAATTCACTGAAAGAATGCAGAAACTTTATATGTACATAGAAAAATAAAACGTTTCATTGTCTCACTTTTGTCTTTCGTTGTTGCAGTGACTGCGAAAGCAGTGAAACAAGCATGACTAAATATTTTTTTCGCGTGTTCTTTTCCGCGCCATTTGTTGCTCACTGCGGAGAAAAACACGCGAGAAAAGTATTAAGCCTTGCAGAGAGTAACTGTGCAAAATGATCCCTGGGGATTAACGCATCATTTGAACTGAGGATAAAAAAGTTCATCCCAGTGGAGCATTTGAGTGGACCAACCGTTCGTCCGGTGAGGCGCAACTGTGGGGGCTAACGGTTGACCGGTAAGGGGTAAATGTGAGGACTAAATGTTAGTTCATTGAGGTGCAACTGTGGGGACTAACGGTTGCCCGCGAAGGTGTAAATGTGAGGACTAAATGTTAGTCCCTTGAAGGGACTAACTGTTAGACCCGGTGCCGTTAGTCCTTAAAGGGACTAATGGTTGTGGCAGCCCCATTAGTCCCCAAGAGGACGAACGGCACACCCTTTTAACACCCTTTTGCCTTAGAGTGTAGGGGGGCCGCGGTTGTTGTTGCACTAGCAGTGGACTGGGCGACCTCCGCTCATTTTGCGCCAGAGCGTACTGAGGATGCCACCCGCATAGGTGGCGAAACGTCTATGTAATTTTTGTTATATTTTGTTATGTTAAGCCGGAGTACATATTTTTAATCAAGGCTATAATAGGTCACAATGAGTGACTGCACACACTGTCCTGTGCGGGGTAGGACACGCACGAAAGTTTATACATTAGCTACATTAGAACGTAAGTATATCGGCCAGACTGGCAGATGTTTGAACATTAGGCTCAGAGAGCATATCAGGTTTGAAAGGTTCACCATACTCGCATCTCACGATGCACTGTCGGCAGTGCGGTTGTGAACCGCTTTTGTTTAACACAACGGTGTAGTACCGGAACCGTAGTAAGGTGTCGCGGAAGCATTTTTGATTCGCAGGAAGGATCTCGTATGGGTTAGCCAGCCTTCCCTGAGCCTATACACTCGTGAGGTAGCTTACCTATCGGCTAACATGGCATCTAGGCTTGCCGCGTGAAAAAAGAAGAAAAAGATTGTCTTGAGTCTGAGCATGTGTGCCGTATTTCGACGGTCTTCAGTTTATAGCATGTTTGACTGCGTTGCATTTTGCGTGTATGTTTTTCGTTATAAGAGCCTGATCAAGATGTTGTGGCGTCATGACATTCATTGTTCTATCAGTCGTTCTTTCTTTGGTGACAGGGCGGTGTTTCGATCTTTGATAAATAGGCGTGGATTGTGAGAAAAAAAATTAGTTTGAAGTCAGCGCTCGTCTCGTGTGCTTGTTCCTCGCTTGTTTCGTTGTTCTTTTGCGCTACCTGCTTTTAACATAAACTATCACTGCATAAACGCGTAGGTGCCACAGAATTTGGGTAAATCCCACTGCACACATCTTCCACTAAAAAGGAAGAAGGCAACAATTAGCCCCAAAAATGGCGTGCGCGTTACCATAGTCCCACCACTGTCACGTGCTACTTTGTGGTTATAAAATGTCGTGGCTAAACTACCACCTCTAAGCTTAACAAAGAGTGTTTAATAAATAGCAGTGATACAAAATACCGCAGCATCTTAAGCGAAGGCTGCTTTGTAAACCTGTGTGTAAGAGTGGTGTGTCAGCTAGGATGCAATAAAACTATACTACCGCTTCAAAGCTTAACGAAGAGTGTTAAACAACGAGCAGTAATACAACATATTTGAAATCCTTGCAAAACTTAGAAATGCGTTATCCTGACGAAGGGAACGCCAACAGCTAGCTTAGCTGTTTCATCGGTGTCCGCGAAGCGGGGCAGGTTGAATTTTTGTCTTTCTTTCCGTCTTTCATAAATTGTATGTTTCTTTTTCTTTCTCTCTATCTTTATTGTTAATTCTCTTGTCCATAATAACGCAATCATATGGTTCCCATGAATACTTGCTTTGCTAGCGTGCCTGGATAGGGAAGCGGTTAGGACAGTCTCCTTTGGCCCTGGCGGATTCAAATCCCACCTCGCCAAGAAATTTCATTTTCTTTTAAATGCGAAGCATTTCTTAGCGAACTTCAGCGACTTTGAGCTTATCTATCTATCTATCTATCTATCTATCTATCTATCTATCTATCTATCTATCTATCTATCTATCTATCTATCTATCTATCTATCTATCTATCTATCTATCTAGCCGCCTACGACTTCATGCTGTCCTGGCCGTATCGTTAAAGGGATTTTAAAAAAATTGGTATGGAATAACATGACTGTATGACGAACATGAATGACTGGTAATATCGTGAAAATCATGACTACCTAGTCATGAAAAGTATGATTTACACGCCATGGCCGTAGTGCTCCTAAGGCCGTTTTCTTAACTTTATATATGCAAAAATTGGTACGATGAGACAGTTGTGCGTGACCAACATAAATGACAGGTGGTAATATAAAAATCATGATATGCATGTCATGTACAACATGATTTACATGCCACGCTCATGATGCGCTGACGGCCGTTTCGCTAGCTTGATATACACCAAATATTGTATTGCGTGACGTGACTGTATGACGAGCATAAATGACAAGTGGTAATATGGAAATCATGACATGTTATGTGCAACATGAGCTGCATGCCACGCTCATGGCGCGCTCGCGGCCGTTTCGCTAGCTTTATGTACGCCAAAATTGGTATTGCGGGACTTGACTGTATAACGAACATAACTGGCAATTGGTAACATGAAAATCTTGGCATGCATGTCATCTACATGAATTTTTGAAAGGCGCGGCAACTTAGATGAAAAATACGAAAGAACCACACGAACACAACCATGAGGCATTAACCCTTTCAACCCTAATTTTTTTTTATGGGTAGGGAATTATTTTTCTTGATGATTTGGCTTGACTACTACCTCATGCATCCGTACCAACTCGCCCAGTTGTCAGTGCTACTGAATGGCATCTACAATGCCATTTACATACCACGCTCGTGGTGCGCTTGCGTCCAGTTCGCTAGCTTGATACACACCAAAATTGATATTGCGCGACGTGACTGTATGGCGAGCATAAATGAGAGATCCTAACATGTGAACCATAACATACATATTATGTCCAGCATGATTTGCTCCTTGCTGGCTGCTTCACATTACATCGATTCCCACAGTGCGTGGGATCTGCCGGTTTTTATTCATTTATTCTCCTGCACTCTCCCACTCCTGAAGTGCACCAAAATCTTCATCCGAGACATTTAATGTCTACACTGCTTAAACTTTTTTAGGGGCGAAGCTCCTTAGGGTGTGGGTCTGTCCCTCCTTTGTAGTATATAGTAGTAGTAGTAGTAGTAGTAGTAGTAGTAGTAGTAGTAGTAGTAGTAGTAGTAGTAGTAGTAGTAGTAGTAGTAGGTAGCCACGTATAGTGGAATGTACCCACTCCATGTGATAAAGATGACGATGACGCCTGATGACCATGAAGAATAAGCGCGTTCCAGTATAGTGGAATGTACCCACTACAGGTGATAATGAAGACGATGACGCTGATGAGGAAAACAAAATAAGGGGAACCCCCTCCTTGTGGTCCGTAGAGCTCTTGAACAAAATCATCATCTACCCCATCGAGTGGGCAAAATTTACGGGGGATTGACGGTTTATCAGATTACCTCCGGAGCTTCGCCCACTCATCATCATTCACTTCGTGGATATGTTTTTTGCGTAAATTGCAAAAAAATGAAGGACACTGTATATTTCAAAGTATCTTCGGCGAACACCTGTGCCCATTAAGACGATGTCGGTCAGAATGGAACGCGATGCGCGCGTCTCCCTTCTTGCATGATTGGACACGCTGGGCACAAGAACGCCACCCAAGCAAAGCGCGAGCGCTGTAGAGTCCGACGCGACCCGCGTCCTTTGGCGCGCCCCGGCGGTCACCTGGCACCGCGCCAGTGCACGGACGGAGGGGCGGACGGACGGACGGACGGACGGATGGACGGACGGACGAACGTAACCATGAGGCATTAACCCTTTCAGCCCTAATTTTTTTAATGGGTAGAGAATTATTTTTCTTGATGATTTGGCTTGACTACTACCTCTAAGCACAGAAATAATCTAATCTGAGCACACCATCAGCATATAAGAAAAAAGGCCGTGTCTTATAATAGGACGCCAGAGCTTAGTGGTTGTAAAGTGAAATATGGTTAGGGTGTGTTCAGATAAGAACGTCGGTGCATGTCCGCCGACCCCCTTTAATTTCGCCGAAAAAAATATATTTTGTTCTCCGAGTCCCCATGACCACAAAACCACTTTTGGTTTTGCGAGAAAAAAATTTCACCTTCTTTAAAAAAATTCACAAGTGTCCACTGAGCCGCCACCGCCTCTTTCGAATTTCGCGAAAATGGGATTTCGATGAGACGCTACAAAAACACTATTGTAGCTGTAGGTCCGAAAAGTTTTCTGCACATACTAAGTATAGTTTGCGTTGAGAAAAAATTATTACTTTGCAGTTCTGATGTTGTTCTGTTAAGAAAAAAAATCGCGAAATCGACACAAAGCTCAATAATGCTCACATTCAAGATTTTTTTCCTCCGCAAGTATAAACGCCAGACTTCCCAAAGTTTCAAAAAATATTGCCCTATGTTTGGTGCACAAGTGTGCTTAACGAAATACCTGAGAGTGGCTTCAAACGTTAACTAGAAATGTTCAACTGAGGACATGTCCCTCAAAATGCAATATTTTGAAGATCATTTAAAAAAAAAACCATCTTTGATTTTCTTTAAACTCTTCAGAATTAAAGCCAAGCACGTGTTCTAACTTAATCTGTAAAAACATGTTGCATTATTTTTGTGAGGTCGGAACTACGAAGCACGAAATGTGGCCAAATTGACGTATGGTGAGTAACCACAACATTGAGCGAGCATGAAGCAATAGTTGCCATTATCGTTATTTTTAGGTCTCGAATGTCTTCTGTGGATTGACGGATTGTCAGGAATAAAACAGGAACAGTTGCTTTTGAAGAGGAAATTATTACTACATTTTTTACGCAAATCACAAAAACTTCTACACGGGTCCCAGCCACTGAGCATGCCGCGATAATGAGTCGCACTCTTCGCAGGAATCGCTTTCAAAATTTTTCGCGCATGTGAGCCTGCGTACGCCTCATAAAGGAGGTGGCTGGACAGGATCCACCGCTGGATATTTCTCGCTTCCCGTGGCACGTCGGTAATGTGATAACGCAGACGGTGCGTGTCGGCACAAGCGGTCCTTCTGCAGCCCGACCGCGCAATAGTTGGAGCAATAGTTGCCATTATCGTTGTTTTTAGGTCCTGAATGTCATCTGTTGTGCTCGAGGGACAAGAGCTTGACAAATAAAACCAAAAAGTTGCCTTAAAGGGCAAATTTGATCATTTGCGTGCGTGCACGCGTCGTAGTTTTGGTCCTGGCGTAAGGACTAACCGCAAGATTTCTAAAAAGGTAGTCAATCGACCTCTCGGAAGGAACTGTTTATTTACCCCTATTGTATGCACAGGGAGTCATAGTCAGACAAGTTAGACAGTCACAAACGTCACTGAAGCACTTGTGCGTACCTTGCTCCTGGTGAAGCAACCTTGTGCACACAACTCATTTCGGCCTCAAGGAGGAGAACTTCGTGAGCTCGATCCCTGTGTCAGGGTGAGCCGCTGTCGACGAAATGTTTCCCGAATGTACCTGGTCATCAGCCGTTTTGAAACGTACTCTTTTTTTCCTTTACAACTAATTGCAATGAAATCTTTCTTGTTTGGGCTTTGTTGGGTGGAGTTGAGCTCATCGTCAGTATAGTATTTCATTGCTGCCTGTATGTTTTCTGGCTTCAGCTTCGATCTGGTGTAGAGGTTCGGATTTGACCACACCCGGGTGTCTGTAATTTCTGGATTTCCGAATGAGGTGCCGAGTTGCGGATGGAATCATTTCTTGAATCTCTTGATGAGAAAGGTTCACAGGCAGCAATGTCAGGAGGCGGCAGCGTTCATAGTATGATTCGCAGGTATCGAATGTGTGCTTTAGGTTGCGCAGCCACTCGCGACACGTGTTGCAGGTTTCCGCTGAAGGACCAGGTTCCTCTGTAGTGCCGTACGCTACTGTAAGGACAGTAGAAATTGTCCTGCACATAGCGCCCTCGATCTCCGCTCTCTTACGCTTCGCGTAAGACACTCGGCATTGTGCTTTCACTTTCGCCGGAATTTTCAGGGTTGTCACGTCGGTTGTCTTAACGAGTACGTTTAGTTCTTCGACAACGATTTGTTCGGGAACAAAATTTGCGTCAGACTGAGATGCATCTGGAGACTCTACGGCGATCTGTTTCAAGCGGTTGAAACAGCTCTGGCACAAAATGTCGGTTTCTCTGATGGATGAGGCTTTTTCTGGCATGCGCTTCCTTAGTAAGGCGACATTCAAATCTCTCACACATCAAAAGTGCCGCTTTTAGGCAATCTTCTTCGTATGCCTCTTTGGTTAGTCAGCGCAAAACGCTCGCTCTGAGCTCCACAACGTGGCCATCAATATCAGGGGAGTGTAATACGCGCACGCGTACTCACGTTCGTTAACCAGCAGAGGACTGCCGGGTTGTCGACGACAAACGGAAGTGAAAGCCGACGTTCTCTTATTACTTCGACCTTTCTTAAGCGAGTTGAGCTGTTTCTTGTTTATGTTCTTTCTTTCTTTTTTTTTTTTTTTTTTTTTTTTTTTTTTTTTTTTTTTTTTTTTTTCGGGAGCGGGCGAGCGCGGTCAGGCTGCAGAAGGACCGCTTGTGCCGACACGCACCGTCTGCGTTATCACATTACCGACGTGCCACGGGAAGCGAGAAATATCCAGCGGTGGATCCTGTCCAGCCACCTCCTTTATGAGGCGTACGCAGGCTCACATGCGCGAAAAAATTTGAAAGCGATTCCTGCGAAGAGTGCGACTCATTATCGCGGCATGCTCAGTGGCTGGGACCCGTGTAGAAGTTTTTGTGATTTGCGTAAAAAATGTAGTAATAATTTCCTCTTCAAAAGCAACTGTTCCTGTTTTATTCCTGACAATCCGTCAATCCACAGAAGACATTCGAGACCTAAAAATAACGATAATGGCAACTATTGCTTCATGCTCGCTCAATGTTGTGGTTACTCACTATACGTCAATTTGGCCACATTTCGTGCTTCGTAGTTCCGACCTCACAAAAATAATGCAACATGTTTTTACAGATTAAGTTAGAACACGTGCTTGGCTTTAATTCTGGAGAGTTTAAAGAAAATCGAAGATGGTGTTTTTTTTTTAAATGATCTTCAAAATATTGCATTTTCAGGGACATGTCCTCAGTTGAACATTTCTAGTTAACGTTTGAAGCCACTCTCAGGTATTTCGTTAAGCACACTTGTTAATCAAACATAGGGCAATGTTTTTAGAAACTTTGGGAAGTCTGGCATTTATACTTGCGGAGGAAAAAAATCTTGAATGTGAGCATTATTGAGCTTTGTGTCGATTTCGCGATTTTTTTTTCTTAACAGAACAACATCAGAACTGCAAAGTAATAATTTTTTTCTCAACGCAAACTATCCATAGTATGTGGAGAAAACTTTTCGGACCTACAGCTATAATAGTGTTTTTGTAGCGTCTCATCGAAATCCCATTTTCGCGAAATTCGAAAGAGGCGGTGGCGGCTCAGTGGACACTTGTGAATTTTTTTTAAAGAAGGTGAATTTTTTTTCTCGCGAATCCAAAAGTGGTTTTGTGGTTCTGGGGACTCGGAAAACAAAATATATTTTTTTTCGGCGAAATTAAAGGGGGTCGGCGGACATGCACCGACGTTCTTATCTGAACACACCCGGTAAATTTAAATACTTCAAATTTCGTACTCTTTTAACGCGTGTAATTGTTCTGTAGCTAAACATATAGCAACGATATATTCATTATAGCGTCT
>JALIZH010014467.1:0-117490 GCA_030522465.1 Rhipicephalus appendiculatus
GTCTCCTCCGCCTGATCGTCTCATCACTCTCCTCTGGGTCCCTGCGCACAGTGGACACCCAGGCAACACGGCCGCTCACACCCAAGCCCGAGCACTCGTCAACCGGGCTCACAGCGACCTACCTTCGCTTTGCGGTGCCAGGGATCGACTCCTCAGCTATCACGATACAACACTGTTTCATCGAAATTCCCGCCTAACGTATCCGCCACCGCATAAATCTCTTTCCAGAAGTGACCAGGTTTTGTGGCGCAGACTTGAAACGGCCACAGTCACGACTCCTTTTCTTCTCTCCCTTATTACACGTGGCGAAACCTCTCCTCACTGCAACCTGTCTCGTAGCACCAGAGCCGACTTCAATCACGTCTTTGTGAATTGCCCCAACAAACCCAAGCCCCCGTGGCAAGGGTCAAAACACCAGGAGAGATGGGAGGCTGCTCTGCGCAGCTCGCAACCGGAGTTACAGCTCTGGACAGTGGGCTGGGCCAGAGGGGTCGTCGAGTCACAGAAGTGTCCGGCCATCTAGAACGGCCCGAGGGCCCATCGTCTTCCTGCTTCCACTTCCCCCACACAGCCCCCCCTCACATGATTCTTTCATGGATCAAATAAAGTTTATACCTACATACCTTAAGCGCTGGAACGCGGATGGCGTTTGCACGATGCCCAAAGCGCGACAAAATACGAACGGATGCGAACGGAGGAAGATTAGTCTCGCGTCTCGGTGCGACTCGCGGTAAAAAAACCAACAAGAAACCACGCACACATTCGGTTTGTGTGTTATCCCACTGAGAGTGTAAAAGAAAAAAGACGGGGTGGTATAGCCAGTCGAATGGCCACACGCTTTCGCAGTACACACTTTGGAATGTACAAAGTGTCCTTAAATTTTTTGTATGCGCCGCTTTTCAATAATTGATGCTGTCTCGATCGTGGGCCTGTCGGTCATCAGCCGTTTCTGATATGGCAGCCTCATCTTTCATCGAGGTGTCTTGTCGTTTCACGTTGCCACATTTCATTGTTGCCTGGATATGAACGTATGATCGTATAGAGTAGGATTGAAAACTGGGCAAGTGGGTAACGATTCATAGCTTGTAGATGCAAACTTTTTTATTGTTACGTTGGGTGATACTGATCTTTCATTCACTACTTGCCTGATTGGTCAATGTATGTACGGTGTGATAATGTGACCTGCGGGGGTGAAGCGGCAGAAAATAGCCCCCCTTTCCATTTCTTCTTCGTTCCAGAACCAATATAAGCCCTTCATTTTCGTCTGGTGCAGCCGTGAGGGCATCAGGGGCCCCGAGTGGTAACAAGGTACGAACGTATAGAAACCATGGAATAACTGCGCATAGTGGCCCCTAACACTAGCCTTTTGGTGCAAGGTAACGCCATTCTAGATGCAATAGGGAACGAGGCTTGTTTGCTGGGGATGCCGTGAACGCGCAGATGTTGAGTGTATCTGTCCGCTGGCGAGCGACCGCCTCTCCGGCATTCCGAATTATCCTTGGAGCGCCCGTAGACATGCCTTTTTACCCAAACTCAGGGTAAACTGCCGGCCTACGCCGTTGTCGACCTCCCTGCGTATCTCACTTTTCATTTGTTGTTCTTATCTCTACCGACATCCTGTGAACATTAAGAGCAAATAAATGGCCTTTCCCTGCAGTCGTGCTCAATACGTAGTACGTTTCGTTCAAGTACCACATAAAGAGCCCGTAAACAACCTCTGAAAAAAAAAAAAAAACCTCCCCATCTCCCGCTCAAGGGAACCATGTGTGGATACGAAGCAGCGGGGATGGCTGGCTTGAGCGGGAGAAATGTCGCCGCTCCCGTTTCGCAGCAGCGGCCCGGGCGCTCATCGCGGCGCTGCACAGGAGAGAGAATTTTCATACCGCGGTACTACCGTGGCGCCCCCCAGCGGAGTATGCAGCTGTCGCACCACCTGTCGTGCGCCCCTTCGAACAGTAGAGGATTCCAAGAGGAGAGAACGGGTGGAAAAGTAGGAGAGGAGAGAGAGGGGGGAGGGGACGCGCATGCGCTGTGGGGTGTGGGACGCGGGAAGGAGGGACGGACAAAGCCCCCCGCAAGCACATGCAAGCAATATCAAGGAACGGAGTCAACGGGACGCGGGCGCCGCTCCGTAGAGTAGAGGATTGCTAGAGGAGAGAAAGGGGGGGAGCCTTGGAGAGCAGAGAGAGGGGGGTGTGGGACGCGTTAAGGAGGGACGGACAAAGCCCCCCGCAAGCACATGCTTGATCAAGGAATGGAGTCAACGGGACGCGGGCGCCGCTCCGTAGAGTAGAGGATTCCTAGAGGGGAGAAAGGCGGGGAGCGTAGGAGAGGAGAGAGAGGGGGGTGTTGAACGCGGAACGTGGGAAGGAGGGACGGACAAAGCCTCCGCAAGCACATGCAAGCAAGATCAAGGAATGGAGTCAACGTGGGCGACAGACACCACCGGTAGAGCGTGTTATTCTTTGCTTGCACCCACCACATGCCTAGCCATTGCTAAGCAGCCACTCTGTGCTCTCGGCTATGACTCTGGTAACTTTGGCCGTGGTTGACTGCCTTATTGTACTAAAGTGTTCTGGTTCGCATAGTGGGTGCTTCCCTAGTTCATGAAAGTGACCGGACGCGGGACGGACAAAGTCCCGAGTATAAAATGTTTCGAATCTAATATACACAGAATGAGCACGTTATTCTCTCCTGGTGTTTCCCTTCTTCTCGGCACAATTCGTGACGTCAGTAGTCCGTTCAAGTGACGTCATGAGGACGCAAGCTGTCGATTGGCCCTTGTACGAGAGATATAAGTTTAGAATTGTTTCTTACCCTGCTTTCACATGCAATCGTACACCCGTTCTGCCTGGTCCCGCCTGTCTATCGTGCGCGATTAACTAATTTCACTTCGTGTGCGTTTTCGACTGTTCAAGCGGTGATAAGAGCGTGCAGCGGAAAAGCGCGAAATCATAGCAAACTGAAAGCTTCGTGCTGACATTGTTCACGTATTTTATTAAGAGTTAAGTGGTAAGAAAGAGAGCGAATGTAGGAAGGGTAGTGAAGGCGAGAAAGCAGCCTCTCTTTCGGCTTTGAATTCGAAGTAGCAGTGGCCATTTAAGGCGATTAAGCTCGTGGTGCACAAGCTAAACGTGTTTCCTTATTTGCTCACCTGAAATAAGCTTAGATAGCTTCTCCAACGATTCTTTCCTTCTCGCAGGCGTTTCGCCGAGGTCCTCTTCAGCGATTTGCTGTAGTTGGAAGGGAAGGGCCCCGTCTGAGGTGTCGTACACATCTTCGGTCGATCTTTTTGTGTACGTACCCAGCATAGCAACTCTATAGCAGTCTTGATGTAAAGGAGTTGGTCTATGACAAACTATTGCACAAATGCGGGATTGCAAGTGAAACACACCTTGCTTTCTGTAAACATATAGGTGTACCGGTCTACAGCAGCTGCAGGATGATTCTGTCACCCGCTCTGGACTAACGTTATCGAAGGGACCACATCTAGGCAAACGCATATTTGGCATACACCGGCTGTCATTCTCCTGAGATAACCTGCCTGTGTAGGTAAGGGAAAAAGCACTCAAACGAGTGAAGGTTCATGCATACACAGAACGGGGCGATACATTGCAGCAGCCCCAGTTGCGTCGCGTTCCACGAAAGATACACTAGCTATACACGTACAAAGTTGATGCTATCATGAGGACGCATGGCTAAGCAATTTGAGTTTTCTTTTTTTTGTTTTTTTTTTTCGTCCTTGTGTTCTAGCAAAAGCAAAAGAAGCGATCACCTCGCAGAGTAGTTGTTCGTAGGGTCTGCGGTTATGCTTTACAAACCGGCCGTGGGTTATCGCGCCAACTGCCAACCACAATATACAGCATTTTGTTCTTTTTTGTTTAGTTGAAACGGTGTATAGGCGAGCTTGGCGTCTTTGTGGCGTAGATGCTTCTTCTACACGCTTAGCTATAGTTACTGTAAACACTACCTTTAGGAAGTAGAGTTGCGCGCACTCTTGGCCAGCAAGTACGGCCGTGTGGCGAAGCCACACTCCGCTTTCGCAAGCGAAATGCTTAGCGTGTCGCCTATCGACATGTTTGCCGTGTCGCCGACCGGCGATGAACTTTACTGGCAATAACTGGTGGTAATCTAGTTTTCTGCAGCGGCTGCGTCGGCAAATACAAAAATTAATCCGATTATCAGCTTCTCTGTTATGTATGGTTGCTAGCATCGTTTAGAAAACATACGCTAAACTGTGCTACCTAAAGGCAGCCTGTACAGTGTTTCTATGTTTAGCGAACGAAACATACTATACAACTAAAAAAGGAACAGTGGCACACAATTTGCCATAAGGTGGAACGCCATATATGCAAGCCCGGCAGATTCCAGCAACACATGAGTCACAAGGATTCGCGCTCGAGTTCAGGCAAGTAAAAGAAGTTCGCATGTGTACGTATGATAGTCAAATATTTGTGCTGTTGGATGGATGGATGGATGGATGGATGGATGGATGGATGGATGGATGGATGGACAGATGGACATATGTACAGATTGAAATTCTCTTATTCTTTTATTCTTCCTAATTTTTCTTGTTTTTTGTGTGTTTACTGAATACTATAGTATCGTGATAATGGGACAGCAGCTCTAACGTAGCCTACCGTCACCCTATTTTATCAGATATAAATAAAAAGAGATTGTTTAATGGTAACCCCGCAGATATCCGGGTTTATTTCCTGGCTTGCCACTCAAGGTAACGCCGCCATTATACGATTGTATAGAAGCGGACTCAGAACACCAGCCCGCGGAACACCCTGCGTGACGGTACGGTAATTACTTTGTCCCTAATTGTTTCCATAAATATATTCTATTCACTTAAAAAAGTTTCGGTCCATCTCAGTGATCAACCACACGTATAACAAACTCTATAACGTCCCAGCGAGCGTATGTATGTGACTAATACCCTAGTTACACGGGCCCGCTAACCTCAGTTAACCGGAATAAACTAGTTAACGCCAGCTGCAGTTGGCGCCTGATACAGGGGGAAAGTTGTCCTCAGTTTTGGTATGTCTGAGGCTGTGAAGCAGGTCGCGTGACATTCAGCTTCGCGGATAAAATTATAAACATTTAGCTGCTTTTATTATTTATACTGCGGCACATGTTTTGGGAATGTGCCGGGAGAGTTAATGTCGCTGCCGCCGCTCAGTACGCGACGCATGCTAGGCAGGGACAAATTGCGAGAGCAATCTTTGCTGCTACCACCGCGCGAGGGCAGGGGCCGGCCGCCGCCGCGGCTGCGGTCACTACTGCGGATCAGCTGCGTCGGCGTCGCTGCCGCTGGGAGGCGGCACACACCAGCGACAAGCTTTCCGACCAGCTTTGAGCCGTCCGGCAAGCCGAAGATGCCGCCCGGGTCCAAGGATTTCCCGCCGTCACCTGAGGCACCGCCATCATCGACGGAGAGTGGGACGGAACAGGGGTCAATCCCCTCTTCCCCCCCGCCTTATTCATTCATTCAAAAAAAAAAAAAAAAAAGACAAATCCTTCCCTGCGGGTACCAGCAGTCCCCGAGTGTATTCCGTCAAGTGTTTTAAGAATATTTGGCACAAGGAAAGGCTTGTCTCGCAACTATGGGTAAAGTCACCACGTGGTCGCTGCGAAAGCCAAGACAATCCGTAGCTTGATATGCTTCTTATTGTGTTTGGTGCGTGGTTTGTTTTGACGGACTGTTTCGCGTGTCAGCGTCTCTGTTATTGAGAAAGGCATGTTGACGCTGTTCTTGGGAAGAAGTATCGGCCTCCGTTGGATCCACGCTGAGCCATGCTACCTTCGACCGTCGACATGGGTGCCGCCATTTCGTTGGTTAGCTTCCCCAACTGAGGTGACCGACGTCAGTTTGGAGCAACCATGGTTAGTAGGATAATTGTAGTTAGGCTTTGCGGCTAACCGGATGTAACTACGGTTTAAGGGAACTGAGGTTCTTCGTAACTGAGGCTGGCGGGCGCGTGTAACTAGGGTATTACAGAATGAAATGCCCTCTGAATGTTCAGGAACACGGCGATTTTCACATTTCTACATATGTGTTCGTGCTCGACGCATGTTGCAATGTCCAACACTCCGTGCCTCTGTCATGTGTAATCGAGAGCACATCTGTGTGTTCATGCTCACAGTCGACGATCTACCGTCATCTCCATTAACTTACACAGACCCGCTTATTAGAATGACTGGACGGGAGGTGTCAAGACAAAGTGGTCTCTCCTGGTTTCAATACTGGTGAGAGGAAGAGAGAATAACTGTACTGATTGTCCAGGATGATGTCAGTGATCAGGAATGTCGGGAGGCCCTTTCCACCCCACCTGAGCCATCGGTGAGGAGCCCCTCCTGTAATATGAGCTATTTTTTTTGTGTGTGTGTGTGTGAACTGGAATAGCGTCTCTCTTAGAGTATCAATTAATATCTCCAGAAGTGCCCATGTACTTGCTGGTCCAAAGTTCTTTAACATCCTGTACCTGGTCACCTACCTCCACCTGGTCCTGCAGCGCTCTTTGAGCGGGATAGCGTAAGAGAACATTTCAATTCGTTAAAAAAAAATTTCACTGTTAAGTTAAGGGAGTTGTGATATAACGCCCGCATGGACTTTCTGATTAGCATGGGAACTTGCAAATTGTGGGCATGCAATCGGATTTCGTGGTCTGCTTATAAGCCGGCAGAATCCGTCAGCAACTATCGCTTGCGCAGCTTTTCGTGCAGCGGCAAGGGCTTTGAAAGGGCGGCTCTCTGCAACTGGGCCATTGAGAAATCGGACCGTTCTTTATAATGTGACGAGTCTGATGACAGATGGTGTCAACGTAAAAACACTCGCAGTGTCCCTCATACATTCGCCTCAGTCGACTCGAAGGCAAAGGCATCTTCTTTTTCTTTTAAGTCGACGTATTGATACTCCCGCACCCCCCCTCCGAAAGATTTCCGCTACGCGATTTTCCAATGCCTCCGAGATCGGAGGCATTCTAACCTTTCTGCACCTCACCTTGTTATGCACTGCCGCCTGGAGCGGCCCGCTTTGACCAAGCAATGATGTCATGTGATGACCTCACTACGGGACTTCAGGTTATATGACGTCACACTGACGCCATGATGACGTCACAAGTTTTGTCGATCTGGGACGTAATGATGACGTCATATAGTGGCGTCATCTTGTGATGATGATTTTTTGCATCACTCGTTTTGACGCCGCCGACGGCAGACAACGAAGGGGAACGCCGGTCAATTTTCGCGTTTTACGAGACATATAAAGCTTTCGCCTTAACGTACGTTTATTGAAATTTCCTTCTACATCAGAGGAACTCCAACGCTTCTTCAACTTCCTCCTGCGTAGCAAAGTCGCCGATGTTCTTTTTTGAGTAGCCGTAGTGGTTGTCTGTTTTGAAGGCATCTTCCAACTCGTCCATTTTGCTCCAGAAGGCGTCGTTGTCCAGTGGCGGCGCCTGTCCACCATATTGTGAAGGAAGTTCTTCCGGCGAAATGTCCTTGTGGAGGCTCTCGAAGTTTTCCCCGTGAAATTTAAACTTAGGAAGAAAAAAAAAGGTTAGGAAAGGAAGGATTAGAACGAAGGTCGAGCAGTCACAGACATCCGGGATTTTGTCACTCTTAATAGTGTCTGAGTACGCGAGGATAGTGTATGAAATCGGGCGCTCATTAGGAGGCGTTATTTGAACTGGCCAAAATTTTTTTTAATTTTCTTATCATATATATTACGCAAACAGTTACACGGCACGAATGCTCATATGGTTTGTCATTTAAATTCTGCGAACACTGAAGCTTCGTCCACGCGAAGTTGCTGATGCAAATGGCCCTGTCGTCATTTTTTCTCGAATTGCTGTTTCTATAAAGGACGTTTGAGTCAAACTGGACCATCGGAAAAGATATAATGACATAATAATAATATCTGGGGTTTTATGTCCCAAAATCACAATATGATTATGAATGGGAACTAACAGTCAATGATGCCAGGGAAAGTATAAGAGATGTTATCAGGGGCGTAGCCAGAAATTTTTTTCGGGGGGGGGGGGGGCACCCCTTGATTTCGGGAGGGGCACCTCCTTAGTCATTTTTCGCTCTGTATGCCATGGCGAAAAAAAAATTTCGGGGGGGGGGGGGGGGGGCAGGCGCCCAGTGTGCCACCCCCTGGCTACGCCACTGGATGTTATAAATGTGAAGAAACAAAAGTGGTCGAAAAGATAACTGGCCGCCGGCAGGTACTGAACGTGCCACCTTCGAGTAACGCGCCCGATGCTCTACCACTGAGCTACGGCGGCGGTCATTCCCCCGTACACTTTATAGGCTATATATGTGCCTTTAAACGTGGGAGCGTTCAGTCAGCGCCACCAGTAGCCATTACGGCGACTCATTATGACGGACGCCGAGTGGAGGGCTCTGAAACTTCTGACCATCTTGTGTTCTTTAACGTGCACTGACATCGCACCGTACACGGTCCTTTACATCACCAAAGGGGAGTATCCGATGCCACATGTAAGCGCCAACATGTTTTATTATACCTAGATTAAAATATAACGCTTGCTTGGTAGCGAAACAAGTCCTAATGATGCACTAATATACGGTGAACATAATTATATATGTATCGTCATACGTCGGGGAGTCGGTGGAATGAACGTGTATGCTGTGAACTTTCAAATTATCACTGCTGTATTAAGCATGCATTGAAGAATTGGTCAATTCATGGCCAGATATTGCAAGGGAGCTCGCTAGGTTAGGTTAGAGGCTCTGACCGGTCTTATCGTACACAACGGTGGCTAGCACAAAACGAAGAAGAAAAACTTGCACACGCAGACAAAAGTAACATGGTAAATAGAGAGAAATACATAAACGGAAAGCGTTTGCACTGTGAAATGTAAACTTATTCTGCGTCCCTGTGACTGGACTATTTCCAAATTCAGTGTTGTTACGTGGCTTGACGTTATGAGTATTGTTACTTTCAGCATTTATTATTTCATGTTACTGCATTTTATGGGAACATTAGTGTTATGGGACTGGACTGTATGCCATGTTCTTTTTTTTTTTTTTTTTCATGCAGCTACGTGAATGGACTTCGTGAATATGCGATCATTTTTATGGCATGACCGACCTGCGTGAAGTCTCCCTAGACGATCTTTATGTAATTTTTCTTTTTCATTGTTGGGATATTCACGAATTCTACAGTCCGAGAAAAACAGTATCAGGTGATATATAAAAGCGCAGGCGTCTTCTAAACAACTCGTAATTTAAAAAATATAACATTTGGATTCAGAGCCTTCACGTTATATGAGGGCACAAAAAAAGGCACTTTACATAAAAATACAATAAGAACGCTCGACACTACAATGAAATAACTGTGAAATAATAGTTTTACAGGTTATCCTCTCCACTTCGCCCTCAGTGGTGTCAGGGAGAAATGCAAGCTATATGAAATGCGCTTACCCTTCTGGTGAGCTTATTCTTCAAGAAAGGCTTCATGAGTCCGTACAAGATGTCGAAAGCCTGCGTCTGCCGCACAACGTGGAAAGCTTTCAACCTCGACGGCATGCAGTCCTGTAATGTTTCTCATAGTAAATCATTAGAGGAAAAAAAATGAGGTCGTAAAGCGCAGATTTCGTCGTCTTAATACATATATAGTCCTTCTCATGTTTCGGCGAACGTTTATTTACTCATTTAAAAGTAGCAGCAATGTCAAAAAGCAATCCACGACGTATCTCACGGCTGCGCCTGGTACATGGATATGGAATGGGCACAAGAAGAAAATACGTGATTTTAAGATTATTGACACAATAATAATAAATAAACGATTACTTTCACATTAATAACACAATAATAAATTATAAATGATAAACATGCCAGCTGTGTCACATTTTAACCCTCTTTAATGTCCTGCCTATGTATTTCCTTGACAGGCTGGTGCAAAAGCTTTCTTTCAGAAGAATTAAGCTTACATGTCCGTCAAAGCGACCCATTCAATGTATCACACATTAAAATAACAAATATAAATCCGTATAAAACAAGAATTTATTTTTTAAATGAAATAGTTTATTGTATTTAAAGTACGTAAAAACATGCTTCGCACTGCACACAAACATTCTGAATTACACGACCAGTACTCCTCACCTGCACATATTCCAGCCCCTTCTTGATGAGTCCCGGCTTCAAGGACAACGCGTTTTCTATACGAAAGTCGTGGCAGTCCAAGAGCAGAACCAAACCGAGAGTCTGTGCTGACGGATCCGACGTCATGAGTTCTAGGCACATAAGGCACGCGCGCTGAAGGATGGCGTGCGTCACTTCGTTTGCATTCCACATGCCTGAAATGTAGAGAACGATATGATGAACGAATAATGTTACAGACCTCGCATGTGATCGGGGTGTATGGTGTGATGATATTATTATTATTATTATTATTATTATTATTATTATTATTATTATTATTATTATTATTATTATTATTATTATTATTATTATTATTATTATTATTATTATTATTATTATTATTATTATTATTGGCAACGCTATTAGAAATGTCTATGTCCCTACTGTTTTCAATGACCTCCCCGACAGTGTTTTTTTCTGCAACGACGAAACCGGAGTCTACGAAACATCATAAAGTCACTTTAATTGCTGCACCATTTATCGCACTACTATTTTTCTTCTACTTTCTTTCATGCCGGTATAATCTGTTTAAAGTTGCTCAATCCTTATCTTCACATTCTGCTGTTTAGTTAGTATTGCTCCCACTAGTTTGATTCGTGTATCTTATTTTGTTTAAATGTAGTGTAAAAGAGTTACATGTCTTCTTTCTCTGATTATTTTACGTGACAAGCTTTACAATATGTATGTCATTTCTCGTTTGCCGATGTGCCGGGCCTTATTATTATTATTATTATTATTATTATTATTATTATTATTATTATTATTAATATTATTATTATTATTATTATTATTATTATTATTATTATTATTATTATTATTATTATTATTATTATTATATTACTACTACTACTACTTCAGTGGAGGCCACTAAGGGTGGTAGGCTGGTTGTTTGTTCCTAAATAACCTGGCGCAACCCACCGCGGGGGATCGGCCATGAAACGCGTGGTACCGTGATTTAGAAATGAAACTGTTTAAATTCTAAATATGCTTAGAAACAGATAGCCGACAAAAAAAACTCATTAATAATAATAACAATAGCTGGGGTTTAACGTCCCAAAACCACGATATGATTATGATGAGGGACGCCGTAGTGGATTGATTGATTGAATAACTTTATTGAATACAATCCTGAAGCTCGTTTTTTTTTTTTAGGCCGAGGTGGGCCGCGTCCACGTCGGAGCCGTAGGGCAGGTCTCCCGTGCTACCAGGGTAGCCTACCGGGCTCAGCTCTGGTTAGCCTCCCTGCTTTTCTTCTATTCTTATTCTCTCTATCGCCAGAAATTTCGACTACCTGGGATTCATTGACGTGCACCTAAATCTAAGTACACGGGCCTCAAGCATTTTCGCCTCCATCGGGAAAATGCGGCCGCCGAGGCTGGGATTCGATCCCGCGGTCAGCAGTCGAGCACCACACCCATTAGACCACCGTGGCGGGTAAAATAACCTATCGGTATAATGGAGAAAATAAAAAGATCATGACAAACCGATACGGTTGAAAAAATCACGCCATATCCACGAAGTGAATGATGATGAGTGGGCGAAGCTCCGGAGGTAATCTGGTAAACCGTCAATCCCCGTAAATTTTGTCCACTCGATCATCATACAAAGACCTGACACACAAACACGGGGGGTGTGGTGTGATGCGTTGCCGTTTTGCCTTTCGAGGGCGAGAGCGCGTTCACGATCGTTTTCATCCATGGCAGAAAGAGAATGTGTGGTCTGGAACGCGCTTATACTTCATGGTCATCAGCGTCATCGTCATCGTTATCACGTGTAGTGGGTACATTCCACTATACTGGAACGCGCTTATTCTTCATGGTCATCACATCAGGCGTCATCGCCATCTTTATCACGTTTAGTGGGTACATCCCACTATACGTGGCTACCTACTACTACTACTACTACTACTACTACTACTACTACTACATACTACAGAGGAGGGACAAACCCACACCCTAAGGAGCTTCGCCCCTAAAAGAAGCTAAAATTAGATAACCTTAACATTCGATTCGTTTCGCCTCACGTAGGAAGTCACATGGCATCGTAAACGTTACTGCGGCTGAAACGCAGAACGGTAATACAAAAGGAAAGAAACACCGGGAGCGATAAATTTAGGCCCATCCTTCGGAGGGCTTCATCTAGAAACTTTCTTCTTTGATTTGTAAACAATCTGGATATTAAAAAGAAATGAAGCAGAGACTAGGCAATGTGTCTTTGGGAGTCGCGTGCGCTAATCACAGAGCTATACAATTTCTTTCCCATCGCTAAGCAGCAGTTTCGGACAATTGCTGCAAAGCACTGTACCACACAGGTGCTCTGAGGTTTGTGGCGTCTGTGAGTGTACTTCAGTGAACAGAATAGAACAATGCTGCATTGGGGAGGTTTACGTTGTGTGCATCGCACGAAAATTCTTCACGACAAGGGCGCTTGAAGAAAGCGTCAGCGGCTCAAGGGAGGCATAATTTGCAGCGCCGATAACAGGCTTCTTTTCATCATGATGTACATGCATAAAGATGATAATAGGTAGTAAACATGGCCCAGATCCTTGATGAGGTATGCGCCAATAGCGACACGGTTGGCGGAGAACAACGTTTAGGCAATAATTACGGCTTCACTTCTAAAGAAATTACCAAAATGGCAACGCAAAACGCTAACTTGTACGCGCATTTACTTAGCCATGGGTCCCAGCCACCAGGTTATACCATATGTTTCCACTGAGGATGTAGAGGGAATTGATCGTTAACTTCGTCAAGCCAACTTAGTGGATATGAGCGATATGCACTTGTAAAACGGTACTAAAGATAAGGCAAATCAAGTAGGTGAAAAATACTGCTGTCGCTGTACATCACTTCAGAGCCCTAGGAATGGATGAATACTGCTGTCGTCCCTTTTTTCATTAAGTGTTATAAGGTGTTCCATGCGTTTCAAGATTATCTGCAGACGCCCACACTCTTTCAATGCTTTTAAAACCACTCCTGCCCCCTCTGCTTCCCTCTTAATGCAAACGTGCAGTAAAACAATCGGTAAGGCAGGATATCCCACAGAAAACATGATAAGATGACAACATAGATGTATACGCGTGTCTTACCCTATTTTGTTTGTCTGTAGAACGTCCATTTTTATAGCAGTCTGTGTAAGACAAACAACTTAACGTCAGCCGCAGTCTCTTTCGAAAGATGGCGTCTTAGCTATGTTGTCTTGACCAGTGCCTTAGACGTAACAGTTTGGGCCCACAGTCGCGTGCCTGACGTACAGCGTTTTTTCTTTCTTTCTTTCTTTCTTTCTTTCTTTCTTTCTTTCTTTCTTTCTTTCTTTCTTTCTTTCTTTCTTTCTTTCTTTCTTTCTTTCTTTCTTTCTTTCTTTCTTTCTTTCTTTCTTTCTTTCCTTCTTTCTTTCTTTCCTTCTTTCTTTCTTTCTTTCTTTCTTTCTTGTTCTTTGTAACGTTCGTCAGCCTGTAGAACGACCCAACGAAAGGGCCATCACGCGATCATGGAAACGGGGGTTAGGAATTCAGTTTCCTCGCAGTCGAAATTTCGCTAAAATGTGCAATTACTGATATCAACCTTACGCGTTGTCCAGCAGATCACTTTTAGGTCCGCCAGCACGCAATACTGCACTGAAGCGCCCACAGCAAGTGTACTGTTTCCCAAAATAGTTTTTTTTCCTTTTTTTTTTTTTTTGTAGAACGCATTAGTATGCATGCTTCAGCCCAGTTCAGGTTGGGCAAACCTGGGAATGTGGCCTTTAAGGAACTCTCGTTCAGACCGATGGGACCGGGGTTCAAACGTCAACCCTGGAAAGAAAATGCACGTTGTTTTATTTATTATTTGCTCGGTGTGCGCGCGCCGGCTGTGGCTGAGGAGCGTTTTTTGGAACACCACCAGTTACATAGAACAGTTAATACAAGCTTCGCTTGAAAAAGTATGGGACTAAGACAGGCGTGTGCTGGCCGGGCTGCTAACTAGAGGTCTGCAGGCCGCGTGTTTGAGACCCTTGGTCTAAAAGATATTCCGGCGTTAATTGAGTGCCACAGAATAATCAATACGTCTGTACAATGCTCAGTCACTACAAAATATCGCGCAAAGCTTTTACATGATTAAAGTAACGTGAATCCAATATTTTCTTGTCGTAAATTGGTGTGGATTGTCGAAATGCGCTGACGTCAAAGAAAGAATTGAATATGATTGTAAGCTAACACGACAAAGTTTGGAATACGCGAACTGAAGTCGTGTTTCGACCGTCGTTCCCAAAGCATCCCAAGTTCAAGCAAGGCGCAGCGCGTTTATAATGGCGCACTTTAATCATAACGTTTAATTATTTCCTCTCGGTGTCCGTCTGGTTCGCTCCGGTTAATTACATTTCTTTTTCGTTGCATGGGTTGATATAAAAGCAAGCAAAGTGCAGGATCGCAAACTTTGCTCGGCAAGCCATGTTGCGGCTTTCGCAACAACGGCAGTTAAAGTTCACCTGGCATACGTTGAAAAAAAATATAATGAAAGTGAAGGTGTGTAACACCACTGATGCCGAGGAATGCAGGATTGGCGCTTTCCCAACCCCGTTTTCGCAGCGTCACTGTTACCCTGAAAGCCGGTCATGAGTTCAGTCACGTGCTGTTTAAACAGGATTTATCTCTTCGAGTTGCTAACAATGTATGCCGGAGATCAGAGGAGCAAGGGATATGAGGTGGGGGGGGGGGGGGGGGCAAAGGAATCTTGTTGTTATTGCAGGAGATAGCTACTTATTTGATTAACTTACATTCCCTCTATTTCCTGACTTAGATGCGTTTCGCTAATTGGATGCCCTGTGCAGGTCTATATTCTACAGGGGCTCATGCGGCGCTATGACAATGGCACGCGGTGACCGGTTTACGCTGAACTGCCTCTAGTTGTTCTCGATGTATTCAACTTATTCAGTAGCAAGGAAAAAAAAAACCAGTTTCACGCCGTGAAAACTGCGGGACAGGGAAGCTGTGATAGAGCTGTGCACGGGCCGAATTTTCAAGCCCGAGCCCGACCCGGGCCCGCTCGCTGCGTCGAAGGCCCGCCCGAGCCCGACGCTAGAGAGTTGCGAGCCCTCCCGGCCCGGCCCGACGTACAAAAATAAAAGCCCGGCCCAGTCCGGCCTGACATTATGAAGGTTAGTTGAGGAGACAAGGCGCCGTTTTCTAATAATGTGGCATTTTATTCAACGTATCAAAGTGAAACATGAGCCAACGACATGTGACAGTCACATATGCAATGGTTACAAGTTGTCGTGTAAAAATAAGCTGTCCAGTGATTCGGGCATCAGTGAAGTGCGGTGCTCCTGCGCATATCCCGCCCAACTGAAGATCCGTTCGCTGCCCGCTCTGGTAGCCGCAATTGCCAATATATTTTTCGCAAGAATAGTAAGCTTGAATATTTAGACTGTTTGTTCTTCCAGAAGTTTATTACCTCAGATGTGGAGAGAGGATTATTCCGTGTATAGATAATCACAAAGCTCAGTGTGTGACTTCACTTTCTCTCTTTGCGTTTAAGTGGTTAAAGGAAAGGAGAAAGGGGCGGTCGCGGAGAAGGCGCTACGCGATGGAAAACAGTTGCGGCACAGCGTCTATATTTTGGGCTTGATTCGGGCTTTACATCGGGCGCGGCCCGCCCAACAAAAAGCAATGTAGCCCGAGCCCGGCCCGGGGCCGAAATATGAAGACGTCGGCCCGCCCGAACCCGGCCCGCGGGCCGGGCCGGGCTCGGGCTTTCGAGCTACCCGAAGCCCATGCACAACTCTATGCTGTGAGCATTCGAGTGTATGTGATTGGCTGGCGAGCTCACGTGCATAATAATCATCACCATTTCGAACATCATCGCAATTTCGTTTTATTCCTTTCTTTATTCACTTCCTTACTATATGCTGACGGGCTAGTTGGTTAGCCAGGATATTGATGAAGCAGCGCACGCAGGACACAATATCGCACGCATAGAAAAGACGCAAACTCGGTCATTCGCAAACTCGGTGTTCGCGTCATTTTTACGCGCGCGTAATTGTGTCCCGTGCGCGCTACTTCATCAAAATAGACTGACGTCACTGGAACAGCCGCACTGGAGCGCTGACATGGTGGTACGGGAACTTTGCGATATCACGTTAGGGTTATCAGTACATCACATGCTGGTTCCTTCGCTGTTCGTGCACAGGCCCAATAATGTTCCAGCATCGTCGTTATCACACTAAAACATAATAATTGCCGCGTGATTATACTGCCTTCTCATGAGCTAAGCGGCCATGTTGGAGCCATGCTGTGCGTCTATGATGTCATGTGCAAGCTATAAATATTATTCACATCCTTCTTTGTTCCCCAGACCAGCATGACGCCTAGTAGTACTACTGTAAAACGCAACCGTTACCATGTTCCATCCTACACCACCACAACCACCATCGCAGTGCTTCTAGATGAAACATTACAGCTCTAGAACAGTACAGAAATACTTGCCTATGTTGCAGAGGAAGATCGGGCGCCCGTGGCGATCTTTGCCTGGCAGGACCATGCATACCTTGCGCGCAGAGGGGGGGGCACCGCTGAGGGAACGAATTCGCTGTAAACGGAATTACAGGTGGACCGGTTGAAGTAGTAGTTCCTGATTGTCTGCATGGCCGCCTCCACGTTGTACTTCCTGACACGCAGGAAACGAAGGAGAAACTCGGCATCCGTTCTTGCGTTTAGGTCTTCTTCCTCTGCGTGAGTCGGTTATTGACGCAGAAAGTACGAAATAAGGAACAGAATTTCTTTTTCGCATAGGAGGATTCGACGAAGGAAGACAGGAGAGAGAGGAAATGTATGCATCTTAAGCAGTTTAAAATAGCCTGTATGCTTCCCTGCAAATGGAAAAGAAATGAGAAATTTGAAAGTTAGAGGTGTAAAGATAGCACACGCACGCACGCACGCACGCACGCACGCACGCACGCACGCACGCACGCACACACACACACACACACACACACACACACACACACACACACACACACACACACACACACACACACACACACACACGCACACACGCACACACACACACACACACACACACACACACACACACACACACACACACACTGTTAACTTTAATAGCAGGACAGGGCTATACAACCTTGAAATGTGGATCCTTTCTTTGCAAGTTTGTCCTTTTTCGCTATTCATTCATACCCTCGCGGCCTAATATTCAGGTCAGGTGACAGGTACTTACTTTCCTAGAGGTCTTTTTGCTTTGGTACAATGAAGCTAGGAAATGAACACAAAAAAAATATTTTTATTGTGGTATGTATAACAAACAATCCTATTTTGCGGTGTAAGGTTGCGCTCTGCGGGACCCCCCCCCCCTTTCTGCCAACGCCCACATTCCTGAGCTCGAGGGACAAGGGATAGAGGGTGCGCCCCCAAGCTATGCGGGTGCGTCGGACGTGACTCACCCGTCTGCGCCTTGCTTGGGATTACGTGCCCAACCCTTCTGCTCCTCCTGTTACCTGTCATTCCTGGCCGGTGCCGATGACCGCAGGCAGCGCGAAGTGATGGGGGAGGGGGGAAACAGGGGATAAAAGGAGCGGCCCAAGAGACCGCGACGTCTTTTGCTACTGGAAAGCTGGCCGGCTAGACACCGGCACTGCAGCTTACGGCCCCACTGAGGGTCGTTTTCTTTTTTTACTTCCTGTCGTATTCCTGTACATAGTTTTGTACATAAAGTTTGTTTTGAAACGTCCAGCGGCGAAGGCGTCTTCTTCCGAGGCAACGTCACGAAGACGGCGGCGATTTCCATCGCGAAGCGCGGGCCCGGCCTTGCTTTGCTCCCAAAGAACCTGGCCGAACGCTCCACGAGTTCGGACGAAAATTTACTGGCGCAGTCGCACAGTATCGCCGCATCCTTAAAGGGACCGACAACTGCCCAGAACATGAACTGAGATGACTCCACTGATGGAAAGATTGTAGGTCGCGCTGACTCAAACCAACCCTGTTTTTTTCGTGAGAGGTGGATTCATATTTTTATTTCTTCATCGGAAGACGCGAAAAATGACCTTTGGCCCATCTGGTGGCAAATAGGCAAATACATGAACGAATCGATGTACCCTGTCACGTGACCGTTGATTGCTGTAGACGGTTGAGGGATATTTTTGTTGGTACTGAAATATTGTTCGTTTCTTTATATTAAAAGATATTACCACATAAAAATGTTCACATAGGCCTGCGTTAGTAGCATGCATTAAAGCGGCGCTGCCTTCGCGTGACGTAATGATACCATGCTCGTCAGCGCGTCTTGAGCAACTTTTCAGCGTGCTCATGCAACCGTGCACCGCAGTTTGCAGGTCGCTAAGATTTTTGAGCGACATAATTTTTCTACCAACCCTTCGTCTCAGAAATGACGCGCACTGCTACTCTGCGCGGCCGTGCATAATGCGTAGTGACGTTTTCGGTGACTTGGCTTGGCTCGTGAATCGAGAGAGTACGACGCGGGGACAAGCCACCCATGACACAGGCGCAGGCAACCTTGGGCGCAGGCGCACACAACGCGGTATAAATACAGGGAAGGTATATAATGCCACATCATCTCATTGTAGCAGCTTGGTATTTTCAAAAATAGTTGAAAAGCTCAAAATAAAGGTGGTTAAGCACAGTTACAGGAACTCCTGCGAAAGCAGAACGACGACAGCTTTCACAAATCACGAGAAGGGCTGGCGGCATCGCTATCAATTCTCAGCGTTGCTGGAGGAAAGGTACATGTGTGTTTACAGCCTTTCAGATCGAAAAATACTGCTTGTAAAATAACTACGTGCTTTTGGGATTAACTACTGCAGCTACAAACAATACGAAGGGTGAGCTTTCTGTCGCGCCGTTAAAAAATGGGTCGAGAAAAATCAGTTGTCGGTCCCTTTAACGACCACTGGACGAGGCCTTGGAGCAAGGTGACCCAAGGACGACAACAAAAGGGGCTGCGAGCTCTGGAGTAGCAGCAGCCGAAGCCTAACCTCACCTGCAGCGCATCGTGAGTTCCGGGAGGACCCGGCAGGCATCGAGCGAGCGACCAGCAGCCGTCCTCGCGAGGACCGTCACGAGAGGCTTTCCGGAAGACAGCCTGGGGTCAAGCTACGACGCGACGCCGACCAGCTATCCAGCCAGGACGACAGACCCCAGGGTCGAGAGCACCGGCGGAGAGAGTCCGGCATAGTCGCGAACATCACCCCCCAGCAAAGGGCACAGGTGAGCCTTTCCTATCACATTCCTGATGACCTCTGTGTTGTTTGGGCTGGCCCGCTCATATGCTCACTAGGTTCGGTCACTTAAAGGGATACTGAACAAAATTTTTGCTGCCAAGATTTCCAGCCAAATTGAAAGATTGGGGGTTGAAATCGATGGAAACAACCTTCATTTCAGGCACAAACTAGAGGAAAATAATGAATTTAATGAGTTTTTCAGAAACCGCCGCGTCTAGCGGCCGCGCCGTGAACTAGAGGATGTGACGTGGAACTCGCCGGAAACAGGCATCCCAACAATGCCAGCCGTCGCCCGCGTTTCACAACCCGCTTAGCTCGCACTACGTTTCCCAGAACCAGTACGGGAGCGAACAATGCTCCCGGCTGGAGTGCTTTTGTGGAAGGGAGTGAGTGGAAAGAAAGGAGAGGCGGAGAAAAGGAAGAGAAGGACAGGAGCACGTGCACCCTGCATGCGTAAGGGAGAGTCTGACGTCACGGCTCGCGCTCGCGTGCAGCCGCCGCGCGCTGACAATCCACCAAAAATACAGCCAACTGTTCAAAAATACGTGAAATAAACTCTGTTTATCGGAACAGTGGCGTCTTCCGAGTAGAATTTCGATGTTTTCGTCAGTTTTTCAAATTTTTGTTCAGTATCTCTTTAAACCCCGACAAGCGCCGCGCTAGCATGATGGGGAGCGAGAGCGGGGATGGTGGGGCTGACCAGAACCATGGCACGCCCGGCCCCTCCATTTCTGAGAAGGAAATGGAGTACAGGCTTAAGCTCGCCGAAGAAGAGCGGCGGTCTTTGGAGATAAAATTGCAGATCGCCCAGCTTCAAAGGGACAGCCCACCGCGGACGCAAGGTATCGGGAGCGATACGACGTCCCATAGCGGCCAAATGAAACTTTTGAGGCACTATGCACAAATGCTGTCAGGTGCGTTTCCAAAATTTCCGGCTGACGGGGAAGTTCCCGTGTGGTTCGAGTCGGTGGAGAGCTCGTTAGAGGCGTACAGCGTGCCGAGGGACTTATGGAGTCTCATTATTTTTCCTTTAGTCGCTGAGCGTGTGCCATACCTCTCTACGCGGCTTACACCCGAGAAACATCGCGATTTCGACACTCTGAAAGGCGTCGTGCTAGATGAGCTTAAACTGTCAGCGGCGGCATACCAAAGGCGATTCCTCAGGGCCACTAAGCGCCGCCGGGAAACATGGAAATCATTCGTTACTCGCGTAGAGAGTTATTTGAACTTCTACGTCGAGGCTCGCGGCGTCTCCACTTTCAGGCGCCTGGTCGAGCTTTTCGTTGCCGACCAGATAAAGGCGGGTCTAACCGAAGAAGCGGTCAGATACGTTAAATTGCGCGAAGGTGAAGACTGGTGGAAAGCCAGCGAGCTAGCGCGTTTGCTCCAGACGTTTGAGGAAGCTACCGGGGAAGGTAGTGCATGCAGAAAAGCTGGAGCCGCGAACAAAGGAGAGCCGATGGCGAAAGGGTTGAGGGACCGAGCTAACAAAAGTTCCCCCCAATGCACTGAAATACAGGCGCGAAGCTACACGAAGGGTAAGCCTTCCATACGAGGCAAGAACCAGTGGCGCTCGCAAGGGTGCCCCAGCTGCGGTAGCTGGCGGCATCTTGGAGACAGCTGTCCGTACGATAGCGAGGGCACAGATAACTCCAAGGGCGACAAGCGTACCGAGAAAGTAACTGCGCGCGTCTCAATCAGTGGCGGCGAACCGGAGCTTTCAACACTCCAGGCGGTTCGGCTGAACTGCGAGGAGAGACGGCTAGACGCGATTGTCGACACAGGCGCAGAGATCACAGTGTTGCGAGAAGGCAGTATACCAGAGCACCTCGCTAAGCCACATGGTACCGTCGATTTGGTATCTGCCTTCGGTGAGGAGGTGGAAGCAAAACTCGCCGTCGTCCCTCTCGCGATACAGGGGTCGGGTTCCCCAATCCAAGACATCGGCACCGTGATGCCGGTAATGTGCGCGCTCACGAACAGATTGGCACACACAGATTGCTTAATATCCGCCGCCACCTGGAAACGGCTGCGCGCCTCGCTCGCGGAGAACAGGGAAGTACACGCGGCCGCGGTAGAGACACCATCGCGTGCAAACGCCGACGAAATCGCGAACTTGGGTCGCCCCGCTGTGGTTAGTGCCGAGCTTTCGACAAACGACGAGTCAATGCGGGAAACGGTAGCCGTAGCTGAGACCGAGGCGGACCTCCACGAGGCATTGCAGTCTGAGCAACCAAGCGACGCGAAGAATCTGCGCGACGAGCAACGCGGCGATGAAATTCGGAGTAACGCCGGCCGAAATGCGGCAATCAGTACCATGCATCTTGTGGATGCAGTACTGTGTGAGGCCACCGCCCTTGCCACGCCAAACCTCCGAACACCGTGCATGCTCTCCACTGGCGCATCCACTGTACCTGCAGGTGCGAGCTTGACGCAAATCCAAGATGACGGCTCCAAGATGCAGATTGCCTTCGGTAGGCATTGCTTTACACCGACGCAGACGCGGTGGGCTGCCATTGAACGCGGGGCATCTGCAGTAATTTGGGCTTTAAATAAATTTGAGGTATGGGGTTTTGGAGCTAAGGTACCCGTCATCGCCGAACACTACCCGCTCTCGTACCTCACATGCAGGAAGCCCCAAGGCCTAAATCTGACACGTTGGTGGGGTGAGGGACCAGCCCGGGCACCATTAGGGTCCTACGGTCTTGTGACAGGGAGGGTTCCCTGCCCTTTTCGTGCAGAAGGTGTGTGGAAAAGTGAACTTTCGACCACTGGACTGACTGCCATCACATGATTTTCAAAGTGAACTGTGCGACATGGGCGCCACCTCTCCGGCAATTTGAGCGTGTGCGGGGGGGCATGTTTACCTTAACCATGTTATGTTGCCTGTCGCGCGAACCTTTTTTTTTTAATTTCATTTGTTGCATCTGTTTCATGATGAACAAATCTTGGAAGGGAGGTGTAAGGTTGCGCCCCCCTTTCTGCCAACGCCCACATTCCTGAGCTCGAGGGACAAGGGATAGAGGGTGCGCCCCCCAAGCTATGCGGGTGCGTCGGACGTGACTCACCCCTCTGCGCCTTGCTTGGGAAAACGTGCCCAACCCTTCTGCTCCCCCCTGTTACCTGTCATTTCTGGCCGGTGCCGATGACCGCAGGCAGCGCGGAGTGATGGGGGGAGGGGGGAAACGGGATAAAAGGTGCGGCCCAAGAGACCGCGACGTCTTTTGCTACTGGAAAGCTGGCCGGCTAGACACCTGCACTGCAGCTTACGGCCCCAGTGAGGGTCGTTTTCCTTTTTTTACTTTCTGTCGTATTCCTGTACATAGTTTTGTACATAAAGTTTGTTTTGAAACGTCCAGCGGCGAAGGCGTCTTCTTCCGAGGCAACGTCACGAAGACGGCGGCGATCTCCATCGCGAAGCGCGGGCCCGGCCTTGCTTCGCTCCCAAAGAACCTGGCCGAACGCTCCACGAGTTCGGACAAAAATTTACTTGCGGGATGGGCGAATCCTCGGACTCTGATTTATCATGTCCTCAGCAAAGAAAGCGTTGGACAAATTATGAAACTCCTTAGCCATTTAACACGTTCGGACATTGAAAAGGAACAAACGTGCACACCGATCGCGCGGTGGCGGCCGTGTCTAGGATCTATGAAACGATGGCGTGGAGCGAAAACGGTCGTAATTTGAAACCAATGACCACGCACCCTTTTACCGACGAAACCGAGTTTTGAGCAAGAAATTCAGGTGGCAAAAGTCGCCACCGAACATGCACTGCTTGTAATGTCAATGACCATGTCACATTACTTTTGATTAATTATCCAATGCGGAACACGCAATGCCGCCTCTATAAACATGTCTTCAAGCACAATATGAAGAAAGGGAAGAAGCAGGTGGAGCTGGTCCCATGACCATTACGCAGTCTCTTAGCTGCAGAATGAACGGAAACGCCACTTGCGGACAACCAAGTTGAGGCAGAAGGAGAGAAAGCCTGCGTTGGCAGTGAGGCTCCTCTTCTGCAGGCATGGTAGCAGTCAAGCTCAACTAGTAATAACATACTTGTTGGGGTTTTACGTCCCAACACAACGATATGATTATGAAGGACGCGGTAGCGGAAAGCTTCGTAAATTTCGACCACATGGGGTTCCGTAATGTGCACCTAAATCTAAGTATACGGTCCTCAAGCATTTTCGCCTCCATCGAAAACGCAGCAGCCGCGGCTGTGATTCGATCCCGTGACCTTCGGTTCAGCAGTCCAGAGCCATAACCGTTATACCACCATGGCGGGTCCTAGATCGGCTCTTTCCGACCCTTCCAATAACAAACTGATTTTAAGAAACAAACACTTTGGCGTAGCATGGCCTTGACGACAGCTTTGAAGTTACAGTGCATACCAACATTTGCAATACGGCTTGACGAGGGACCTTTGGGAACATGCGACGGAGTAGCGTATTTTACTGTGACGTGCTACACTGAGGTTATAAGCGAGACTTTTGATTTCTTGTTTTTGTGTTTGTTTCAGTGCCAAGTTTATTAATAATTCAACTTATAATGATTGGTACAAGCAAATATGCAGACGAGGGTCTCAAAGACAATGACTGCGAACGGGTTCCTCGAAAACTGTATACATATATATATATATATTCGTGCAGTAAACTGTTTTCGCGCAGCTGGTTTCTACTTCTCTTTAGCTCTTTCGCGAATCACGAAGTACCCAGCCATCCGATGCTTAGGCTAACCTCCCTGTCTTCCTTACTGCTGTCTCAACCCTTGCTTTCTGCATATTGCTTTGTTCAGGTGCGATATTGTCAGATATCTCTAGAGGCATTCAATTGTTAAGCTCACGTTTAGGTTACTACTAAACGGGTTGCTCGCAGATGGGCGTTCGCTGATTGTCTCACCTGATATGAGCTTTGCCAGCTTCTCCAAAGATTCTTTCCTCCTGGCAGGCGTTTCGCCGAGATCATCTTCGGCGATTCGCTGTAGTCGGAAGGGAAGCGCTCCTTCGGATGTGTCATACACATCTTCAGTCGACCTTTTCGTGTACGTACCCAGCATAGCAGCTCTATAGCAGACCTTGCCTGAGAGATTAAATGTATACCATTTGGCAACGCCCGCCCGAGCACTGTTTCACAAGTGAAGCTAACTTTTTTCCTGTGAACCTTTTGAACTGTAACAGCTGCTGCGTGATTGTTAACCTGAATTTGAGAAAATTGTTCATTTGCTGCTACCAGACTACACCGAACAAAAATGTAACGTAACCCCGTCCCTCTTTTGACGTTGCATGTGCGTCTACACAATGAAAAGAAGAAAAAAAAACAGCCGGAGAGCATTCATACATTTACGAAATGAGGCCACATCTGGATCAAACCCGGATAACTCGCATGTGTCAAACAAAATACCGAAATACGTACTACGTGCGTGACTCATTATTCCATCCTGGAAAATTGGTCATGTGAGCACGCTGTGACGTAGTCAAGCGTTTTATTTTCCTTCCCCGCGGCGTTGCTACGGTGTCCAGTGGGCTTCTATTGCGCAAGTGCTGTACTGTAAACCGTGAACACCAATGAAACATCGGCTGTCATGGGCAGAAAATTTAGCTAGTCTGAATTTTCGACGGCTGCAAATCCGTGCCCGCCTTGATTAGCTGTCAGTTCGCTGTAACAGTACGTCTTGGTTGGGGCATGACGCCAGCGGAGTAATACCCAAGGCTTCTCTCCCTGTTCAGATGAATCTTATTGAGGTCAACCATATGAGCCTCATTGGGAATTAGAGCAGAAATTGATTTTCAAAAGTTGTGCAGCGGATTGGGAAACAGTCGATTTATGTGTTCGAAGAATTCACTTTTGCAAAGTAATTTATTTTTTTAAGATTGACAAGTCTCGCACGATATTTGACGCTTGTTCACACAAAGGTCTCAAAGAATCATCGGGGACTTCGCGTGCATTCGTGCATGTGTTTCTGTATGTTTTATTAGGAGCGAAGCTCCTTAGGTCGGCACCCCGCCGTCGCCGTTGAAGCTCCCTGGCACGGTGCCAACTGTGGCGTCTCGCCCTCACGCGGGAGGATAAACGTGCTTTATGAGCGCTGGAACGCGGATGGCGTCTGCACAATGCGGAAAGCGCGAGAATACGAACGCATGTGAAACGGAGGCAGATTAGTCACCCTCTCCCTCTTTCTTCTTCCCTGCCCTGTCCCCTCAAACCGCCGAACGCGCGAAACCATCGCTTCATCCTGTCGTCCGCCCAGTGGTTGGTCCGTTGCCTGGACAATGAAACGCCGCGCGCACCAAACGCCGCGTGCGTCCGGTTTCTAAGGAGCTTCGCTCATCGGTTGTATTCGTACACGGAACAACTGCTAGTTTATTTATTTATTTATTTATTTATTTATTTATTTATTTATTTCAAACAGTGGAGATAGGGGTTTGTCCGGCGTCGGGAGCAAAATCTCGGTGGGTCTGCTCCACCGAAAGCAGGTATGTTCCAAGCAGCTCCTAGCATATCATATAGACATGTATAGTATAATATAGCGAGGGGGTGGCAAAGGGAAGTGAGGGTGAGAAGAAAAGACAGTATAAGAGAAGAGGGTAAAACATGAGTGAGGAAAAGAGGAGGTGAGAAGGTAAACCATAGAATAACCACGTAGAGTATAGCACGCAAGGGGTGATAAAGAGATGTGATGGTGAGAAGGAGTGATCTGAGGGTTAGGAGGAGGGAAAGGAGGAGGGAAGGCGTTACTTAATGAAATAAAGATGAAAGAAAGAACATACAAAAAATGATAAAGAAAGAAAAAAAACATGAGAAAAAGAAGTTGAAGGAAGGTGAAGAAAGGACTCAAACTACGTTCGCCAGGTGGAAGTGCTTGCTTGACAGCTCCGCTGTTCACTCAGATTTCAGAGGCGTGGAACTGATTTTCATTAAATAACGCATACTCTTATTCGTCGCCAGCACAATGCCAAGCTTATCCAACTTGGAGCACTGAAAAACGCTCTTGAAACGTAGTCGTCAGGGGAAATTTTCCATTCTTCAATTTAGCCTCTCCTGCCATTACTTATGCATACAGTGAATTAACTTTTACAGCGCTTAACGTCGGTGCTTCCGTGAATGCTCTTTCTATATATCTCCGCGGCTGACTGTGCTTGCATCAATAATACAGAAAAGGGGTTTGGACAACCATCCGGGTGATTTGTAGCACGAAGCCACACGGAAGCTTTCTTTCTGAGGAAACATGTATGGGTTTCCTTGTGGCTTCGTGCTACAAGTGGGTGAGCGCCAATTTTCCTTTCCTAACTTTACCGCAACCTTACAGGATTCCGCAGAACTCATTTGCATCATTGGTACATATTCCACAAGATCCTGCGCTGCAAAGACGGAGACAGGGGTGTAGGATTACGACAAGAGCGTTTAATTTATTTATTTTTTTGGCGGGGAGGGGGGGATGCGGAGAAGAGCCTAGTTTATGAGAAATAAGCTGCAGTAGAAGGAAAAGTTTGGCGGTTTGATGGTAAGTGCTTATTCACACGCTACAATACCAAAAACAAGGTTTGCGCTCGTGTCCTGCGCCTCTTTCTTTCTGTTCCCTCGTCTGTAAAGCGCTGCAGCTTGTCAAACAGGAGCTAACACTAACTCGCCCAAATTTCTCGGCGAGGTCATTAGTACAGTGCGACAATAATCCCAAGTTTCATTATTTCAGTTGTTAGAATTAAGGATTACACGACACCATCATCGCACGCTTGTCAGTGAGTAACTCCCAATGTGTATTCTCTCGTGTGACTTCGATGTGCCGCGAGACCTCAACAGGCAAGCGGAAACATGCTTGCACCGCATCAGATTAAACGTCGCGTACACCAACTACTTTAGGAAAAAGATTGGACTGTCGGACTCACCACTGTGCGTTCGATGTAACGTCCCAGAAGAGCTCAATCATGTCCTCTGTGAATGCAGGCTATACGCAGCTGAGAGACAGTCTCTGAAGGCGGCCTTAAATCTCCGGCGGGACTCTAACTTTGAGCTGCGACATATTCTGGGCCCATGGCAAAGCAGCACCAGTTCGTTACGCGCCTCGAAAGCGCCGTTGACTTTTTGCGGGCCACGAGCCTGAATGAAACTGTGTAAATATTATAGTCTACGTGTGTGTGGCTGTATGTATTGTGTTTATCAGTGTACATATAATTGTCACCCAGCACCTGGAGTAGCATGTCGGGTGAAAAGCCAGGCAAACATCTCCCGCTCTTCATTAAAACATTTCTCTCTCTCTCTCTTCCAATGTGTATGAATGCAATGAGAGACAGAAATATTGGAGGCTGGTTATGAATACTGGAAATGTTTGCCTGGCGATCCGCCTAGCCAGTAGCGTAGCCAGAAATATTTTTCGGGGGGGGGGGGGGGGGGGGTTCAACCATACTTTATGTATGTTCGTGCGTGCGTTTGTATGTGTGCGTGCATATATACGCAAGCAAAACTGAAAAATTTCGGGGGGGGGGGGGGGGGTTGAACCCCCCCCAACCCCCCCCCCCCTTGGCTACGCCACTGCGCCTAGCCTGGTCTCGCTGAAGTCCTTCGTTCGTTAATTGTTGTGGCACTATTTGTGTACGCTCAATGTCCTATCGCGCATTGTGTATGGACCATTCGGTTTTTTTTCCCATGCCCATCTGAAGCAGAACGCAACTTACATCCATAGGACCTATACCACAATTCATTTCTCCGTCAAGGGGTAAGGTGTATGATCACGAGCTAAGCAGGAAAAAAGCAAAATGGAGCTTGATCACTTAAGTCAGGAGGGGCGGGGGGGGGGGGTGTCTTTGTAGGCAAATTGAAAAAAATCGGCGGATTGTAAATGACAATGACGTGAAAACGGGAATAGAAATCATGTTTATTTTCAGCCCGCATGTCGCAAGGTTGTAATTTTACAAACATAGGTTACAAGCAACAACCCCATTTGAGGTCAGAACTGCACGCCATGTCGGCCTTCATAGCGAGTGACAAGGGGAGGGGAGGGGGGATTTCTAACGTCATGCCGGGGTCCGCATAATGCTGCAACGCAGACCCCAGGCGGCCAGCGGGCCGCAGGTTGCCGACCCCTGACTTAAGCGAATGCCGTTTTGACTCACTTTTCAAGAACAGATGCTAATGGAACTACTGTCCAATTGGAGATTTTTGGCGCACCTGCTGTGATACTACTATTACATACCATTGTTGGACTACGGTAGAAGTGACAATACCACTTCAACATTCCTTTACGCACGATCATTTTTGGCGTAATGAGCATGTGAAGACGCCAATTTAGGGCTTATTCACATGCTCTTTACGGATTTCAGGCGCAATGTATTTAGACGCTGTTATTATTATTATTTTTTTTTTACTTTTTGCGATGCAATCGTCATACTACGCGACTGTCACAAAGCGTGAATTTTCTACGTGACCAAACCTTACTGCATTCTCAATAAGGATTGGGAACGTGTTTGCATCACCATTTGGGGGGGCCAGACCGCCAAGCTGATGTTACCTACCGTCTTTTGCAAAGAAGGTAGTAACAAGTAACAGCAGTCTGAGAAATGCACGTGTAAAAACTAACAGTTGTTCCATGTACGAATACAACCGATGAGCGAAGCTCCTTAGAAATGGGACGCAAGCGACTATGTACGTTTTGAAACTGTTTAACCATTCGAAGGATGCGAGGCAGATTGTCATTTCGGTATTTCGGTCGATGCCAATGATCTTGCGAAAGTAGCGTTCGCTGAAGGTGTCCACATCGGGTAGGTCGTATTTCCAGTACTCGCAGAAACGGTCGAACCCGCAGTGGCTGTACTGTCGGAAGAAGGAAGAGCATGCGCGGAGGAAACTGTAGTCGTACATGGCAGCAGAGTGTGTTTGTGGCACAGGGAGAACGCTAGCTTCTTTTTAACGCGAAGTGTTTTTTTTTTTGCGCCGCACGCGCGGAGAGCGTCTGCTGCACTCGGTGGCGGGAACGCGCGTTCGCCGGTTTGGGGGGGGAGATGGCATAGACGAAGAAAGAGGGAGACAGGTGGGAGAGGGGTGCGAACGGTGATGCGGCGGGGAGCTTCGACGGCGGCGCCGGTGGGGTGCGGGCCTAAGGTGCTTCGCTCCTAAAGAAAGCGCGTGAAAAGCTGGTCGACTAGCATAACTATACGTGCATTTTTAATATTGTCAGTATTGCCCCTATTTCTCCTCCCCTGTGCTGGGTAGCAAACCGGATGCTAGTATCTGGTTAACCTCCCGGCCTTCCTCTTCATCTCTCTCTCTCTTAATATTGTCAGCCTGCGGTAACCCTGTGAACCAGTCGTACACCATTAGTTGGGAATTTAGCAACTAACCATGCATCAGTGGGATTTTTTGGGGTCAATCTTTTCTACATCTATAGCTCACCATGGGTTCACTCCCGTCCACCGGCCGGCTGGGACAGTAAGTGCCCCAACCTCCGTTCTGCGCAATCAAACAATATACGTGCTATGTCAAAAACACGTATTGCCTATATTGTGGTGGTGGTAACAACTTTATTAAAAACTCCGGCAAATTCGTGGCCTGGGCCTAGGCCACCCTCGAGGAGGACCGGAGACCCTGTCTCCTCGCCGCCTCACGGGCTTGCTGGATGGCCCACACTTGATCCTGGAGGTTGGAGCTGCGCAGCGCGGCTGTCCACCGCGCCGCACCTTCATCTGGGGAGACTGCATTTTCTTCGCATATAATAGCACATTCCCAGAGAATGTGCCTGAGCGATGCGTGAGTCCAGCCGCATAATTTGCAGGTATCATCTGGATAAATGTCTGGGTATATCCTCCAGAGATGAACGGGGTTGGAGAAGGTCTGGGTTTGTAATTGCCTCCAATCTACCGCTTCGGATCTGTCGAGTTTGGGGCTTGGCGGTGGATAAATAAGCCTAGATTTTTGATAAAATTTTGTTATATCGCAGTACCAGGTCATTCTATCCCTCTCTGTGCAGCCCTCCGCTGGATGTCCATCCTCTGGAGGGGATCTTTCTACGCGGGCGCGGAACGTGAGACCTCGCGCTACGCGATGGACCTCCCCATTGAGGTTGGGTACGGGGGGTGTGGGGGGGACGTGTGAGCTGTGAACCATATAACATGTCGTTCTTCCGTCTCTTCGGAGGTTATATAGTTCGCGTTGGCGTTTAGGATAGCCGCGGCCTCTGGCGAAATTCTGCCTTGTGCATAATTTCTGACCGCCGTCTGCGAGTCACTTAGAATATATCGGCAACTGGGGCAAACGATAGCTAGGGCTATCGCCACTTCTTCCGCTACCTCAGGGTTTCTGCCGCGTACACTACACGAGCTGACCAATTGTTTGTCAGTATCGAGGACTGCCACTGCAAAGGCACGTCGATCCGCGTATTGTGCCGCATCTATATTGTATCTATATCGTATTCTGCCGCCTATATTGTGTGTATTTTCTTTTTAATTTCTGAGCACCTTCTTTTTCGGCTGCTAGTTACAGCGCAGAAGAGCGCCAACATCGAGTACAAATTACTGCAAACAACACGTAAAACGCAATGTATTTCCATTATGTCAAGCTTTCCGAGACATATAGTAGATTATTTACCTCGGCGATTTAAGCGCAATCACCACTGTACATGACGTCGCTTCTGTCACAGTGACAAACTGCTCACGTGACACTCTTCGTACTTTGGAGCGTGAGTGGAAATAGCGGAGAACAGATAGGAGGAAGCACCACGTGACAACCCAAAAGCGATTTAAAGAGAGAAAAAAGCCGGCCGATCCCAGGCACTGTGGGAATCGATGTAATGCGAAGTAGCCAGGAAGGAGCAAATCGTGCGTTACATAATTTGCATGTCATGTTTTAAATGTTACGACCTGTCATTTGTGTTCGTCATACAGTCACGTCGCGATATACCAATTTTGGTGTATGTCAAGCTAGCGAACTGGACGTAAGCGCACCACGAGCGTGGTATGTAAATGGCATTGTAGATGACATGCATGCCAAGATTTTCATGTTGCCACCTGCCATTTATGTTCGCCATACAGTCATGTCACTCAGTACCAAATTTGGTGTATATCAAGCTAACGAAACGGCTGCGAGCGCGCCATGAGCATGGAATGCAAGTCCTGACGCTCATGAAGTCGTGATTTCCATATTACCACTTGACATTTATGTTCGTCATACAGTCATGTCACTCAATACCAAATTTGGTGTATATCAAGCTAACGAAACGGCCGCGAGCGCGCCATGAGAGTGGAATGCAAGTCATATCGCTCATGAAGTAATGATTTCCATATTACCACTTCTCATTTATGTTCGTCATACAGTCATGTCACTCAATACCAAATTTGGTGTATATCAAGCTAACGAAACGGCCGCGAGCGCGCTATGAGCGTGGAATGCAAGTCATGTCGCTCATGACATGTCATGATTTCCATATTACCACTAGTCATTTATGTTCGTCATACAGTCACGTCACTCAATCCCGAATTTGGTGTAAATCAAGCTAACGAAACGGCCGCGAGCGCGCTATGAGCGTGAAATGCAAGTCATGTCGCACATGAAAAGTCATGATTTCCATATTACCACATGTCATTTATGTTCGTCATACAGTCATGTCACTCAATACCAAATTTGGTGTATCTCAAGCTAACGAAACGGCCGCGAGCACGCCATGAGCGTGGCATGCAAGTCATGTCGCACATGACAAGTCACGATTTCCATATTACCACTTGTCATTTATGTTCGTCATACAGTCATGTCACTCAATACCAAATTTGGTGTATATCAAGCTAACGAAACGGCCGCGAGCGCGCCATGAGCGTGGTATGCAAGTCATGTCGCTCATGAAGTCATGATTTTCATATTACCACTTGACATTTATGTTCGTCTTACAGTCATGTCACTCAATCCCAAATTTGGTGTATATCAAGCTAACGAAACGGCCGCGAGCGCGCCATGAGCGTGGCATGTAAATCATACTTTTCATGACAAGTTAGTCATGATTTTCATGATATGACCAGCCATTTATGTTCGCCATACAGTCATGTTATGCCATACCAAATTTGGTATAAATCCCATGAACGATACGGCCAGGAGAGCACAAAGTCGTAGGCGGCTAGATAGATAGATAGATAGATAGATAGATAGATAGATAGATAGATAGATAGATAGATAGATAGATAGATAGATAGATAGATAGATAGATAGATAGATAGATAGATAGATAGATAGATAGATAGATAGATAGATAGATAGATAGATAGATAGATAGATAGATAGATAGATAGATAGATAGATAGATAGATAGATAGATAGATAGATAGATAGATAGATAGATAGATAGATAGATAGATAGATAGATAGATAGATAGATAGATAGATAGATAGATAGATAGATAGATAGATAGATAGATAGATAGATAGATAGATAGATAGATAGATAGATAGATAGATAGATAGATAGATAGATAGATAGATAGATAGATAGATAGATAGATAGATAGATAGATAGATAGATAGATAGATAGATAGATAGATAGATAGATAGATAGATAGATAGATAGATAGATAGATAGATAGATAGATAGATAGATAGATAGATAGATAGATAGATAGATAGATAGATAGATAGATAGATAGATAGATAGATAGATAGATAGATAGATAGATAGATAGATAGATAGATAGATAGATAGATAGATAGATAGATAGATAGATAGATAGATAGATAGATAGATAGATAGATAGATAGATAGATAGATAGATAGATAGATAGATAGATAGATAGATAGATAGATAGATAGATAGATAGATACGCTCAAACTCGCCGAAGTTCGCTAAGAAATGCTTCGCATTTAATACCGAGGAGGTGCCTTTAGTCCTATGATACACGCGTGATCGTGTAAAATGACAGGCGAGATGTGCGCCTCCCTCGCGGCCTTGGCGCACGCTTGTCCACTCCGCGCAGCGATGCGCTCACGCGGGCTCCCTTGTTTGATGGGTGGGTCCATGCCGAGCAAATTGCATTTTCGTCGCATGGGCTCACGCGGTGGTGGTGGTGGTGGGAAACATTTTATTTCAGAAATTCGCCAGAGAGTTGCTGTCCCGGGTTTCGCTTGTCTGCCTTTATGGTTTTATTACCTGGAAAGCCCGAGTTTATTAGCGCGTATCTGTTAATCATTTCGTTATGCCGCGTGGCGGGACCTGAAAACTATCACCATCATAAAACGGCACGCGCTCTCTTCGTTCTCTTCTTCACCTTCCTCCTCTTCATGTTCTGTTTCGCTCTGAGGACATGCGTGCCTATTTGTCCGGCGTGGCATGCAATAACTCTGATTGGCGAGACAACGAGTATAAAAGAGACAGAAAGGCGGAGAAAGAAATGAATAGATAGAAAGCAAGGGAAGAAGGGAAAGGATACAAGGGGAGAGGAGGAGTGCAGAGAGAGAGGGGGAGAAAGAAACAGCAAGACAGAGAAAGACAGAGAGGGGGGAGAAAGAAACAGCAAGACAGAGAAAGACAGAGAAAGAAAGAAAAATATAGAAAGCAAGAGAACAAGTACCAGGAGAGAGAGAAAAAGAAAAAGATAGAAAAAAAACAGACACAAAAAAAAGAGGAAAAAAAAAGAGCGAGTACAGCCATGTGTGGTATAATATAGCAAGGGTTGGAAAGGGGAAGTGATGCTGAGGAGGAAGAAAAGGATGATGTGAGAGGTTAAAGCATAGCATAGTCTTGTATAGCATAGCAAGGGATGTAAAAGGGAAATGAGGGTGAGGAGGAAGGAAAGGGGGAGGGCAACGCAACCAGCTCCGCTGCCTGATCTTCGCACACCTATTGCGTAGCTGCGCCATATTTTTTTTTATGTTATCTGGAAAACTCCCCGAGCTCTGGTGACGCCCCAAGATGAAAGCAACGAGGTGAACGTCGGCAGCCTTAAGTTTCATTACATAATCGAGGTTCACTCTGGGGTGGTTATTGTCACTTTGGCGTTACGTTACGCTGAGTTAGCAAAGAGTCACGCGGCCAAGCCATCGCTGTCTTCCTTCATTCGTTTATCGTTCCACTGATTGCATTACCTGTGCAATTGAAGTGTTGTATACTACTGCAAATTTCATAGTGCATTTTTTATTAATCACTTTAATGCAGGCTATGAGCAGTTTAAGGCGTGCTACATGTACAGTGAATATAGTTTAGGAATAGTCGTAATTTATCATATTTCCGTTGAGCCACGAGGGAAATCTACGGTCGCGTCGTCGCCTGGCTAGCATGCCTCAGCCTTTGTTCTTTTTATTCTTCGCCGGTGCTGGCTTCGCCAGAGCTTATCTCCAAAAGGCACGATCATAATGCCGTGAGCCATAGGAACATCTGGTCGTCTTCGGACACAGGGCACGTTGACGTTTTCCTGCACCACGTAGCCGAAGTTGTTCCCAGATGCGAATACCTCTTCCTGCGTGTCCACGTTCCTCCAGAAGGCATCGAAATCAAACTGCGGTCCTTGTCCACCATATTCTCTCGGTAAGGTATTGGGTGGGATTTCCTCGTGAAGCTTCTCGTAGTTGTCACCGTGCATTCGCAACTTCACAGAGAGCGAAGGGTGGATGAAAAAAAAAGAATAAATTAGTATAGACGGAAAGCAAATGACCGAAAATAGCATATATCTTGTTATATTCTCGCATGCGGCCACCTATATTCATCGCCTGTATTGTGTGTATCATTGTTTATTTTTCCCTATTTTTAAAAACTGTGTCACTGTTGTCAAGATTATATACAACGAAATAGTCCGCCGGTACCGCTTTTGTTAGCTCCCACATGAACTCGTTCTGGCGTACTGGAGAGCAGATGAAATATGACGTCAGAAGCTATAGCACATGCAAATGCACCGGTAATAAGGTAATCAGAGAATGAAGATATGTGCATGATACCATTCGGTGTGGCCGAAACATAAAGAAAAGTCACAGTTTCGCCTTAAGGTCGAAGCAATGAATGCGATAGAAACAAATCGGAATGTTAAAGGTAGTAAGGCTAGCAGTTAACTTTAGTGAGGTCCAATCTGGCGTAACTCTACAAGAACGCTGGCATAAGGGAATACAGCCGCTCTAGGGAGGGAAGCGGTTTTTGTGCTGTATGTCGTTTCAACGCCAAGTAAGCGTTGAAAGCACAGCACGTGTATGGGTGTGGGTCATTTACTTATCTGTGTCAGAAAGCTCTGTACCTTTAATCGGACCAGTAGGTAATGTTTCTCTCCATTTTTCTAGCAGCATCGCAAATAGGCTTTCTAAAAACTGCAAGACCTTTGAAAGAATTGATTGAATAATTCGTTGTTGCACTTACCCTTGCGGCCATCTTCGCTTTGATGAAGGGTTTTACCAGAGTGAAGAGTACGTCGAAAGCATACGGTTCATTCAAAATATGCACCGCTTTCAACCGAGCTGGCATGCAGTCCTGATCCCAAAAAAATAAGAGGTCGCAGTTATTACGGTATACAGCAGATGGTCATTCTCAGATATTTATTAGGCCTGAATCGGTAGGGCATCATTTCATTAATTGTTGTGGCTTTGAATACCAAAGAAACTATATAATTATGAGGCGCAGCGTAGTCAGTGACTCGGGATCAATTTTTACCGCCTCGGTCTTTTAACATGAACCTAAATGTATTTGCACGAGAGTTCATGCAGTTTATCGCGATCGGCCGGGATCCACACCGTGACCTCAAGGTTAGCAGTGCAACTCTGTAGCCTCTGTTGTAAGTCGGTGGATCTTTGTTTTCTCTTTCTGCGCTTCAGATTATCATTATCAGAAGCGATCTAAGCACGCCCAGCAAGTCTCTCGATCTCGCTCTAACAATCACTGTGGAATCTCGTTGATACGATCCTGCATAGTACGTTGTTCGGCCTAATACGTTTTTCTTTCTATTCCTGGCGAACGACCCTTGGAAATAATGCATTTTCATGCGTTTGCGCGAGCATTGGTACGTTTTTTTTTTTTTTTTTAAATCGACCGGGTTAAGCGACCGATTGTAGGCGTGCAATGGACAGGCACCCACGTACCGTGACGATGCTTTCTTCCTTCTTCTTTCTTTTAATCCCTTCACCCCTTCCCCCCCAGTGCAGGGTAGCAAACCGGACGCGCGTCTGGTTGACCTCCCTGTCTTTCATTCCTTCCCTCCTCCTCCCTCCTCCTCCTCATGCGTCTATAATGATCACGTTTTTGCCCGAAATTAGATAATACCAGAGTCCTACTCTGATAATACTACCGCGAAAGGGGATCTTGACCGATATATCTAGAAATACTGCGTTTATTCTTCGGTACGCTAGCTCAGACAGCGTTACAACAAGCCACGTTATAAGTCGGTGCACGTTGCAGAGTCGTTTTTTGGGCGGAAAGATCGCTGCTACGAGCAAACGCTACGTCCGATGATGATGATGCGCCAGGCGATGCACGGCGCCAGTTTAAGAATTTACTCCTAGACGCTGAAGACAAGAATGTACTGCGCAAATTGACCAGCTACTTCAGTGTTGCTCAATAATAGTGAGTTGCTGACGGAGTATGCAAATTTTCCTCCTTTTAAACCTCTTTGGTTAACACGATTTTTGCATAATATGTTTTATTTTCCGGTTCACGAGAAAAACGTATCGACGACATTCCACTATATTTAATTCAAAGCACTCAATTTTTCTAAATATTAACGACGTGAGGGCCATTTAGTTACAGATTTAGTGTCCTAATTTTTTTACCGAATAGTGGTTACTGCCACAAGTTTGTGTCCAGACGGCAAATGACAATGACGTAGCAGTGCATTAATTTGCAAAAGCAGTAATAATGCTCTACTGGTTTACCTGGAAGTACTCGAGTAGTCTTTTGATTAGGCCGAGATTCATAGGACAAGACTTTCTCGGTCGTCAATCCCTCATAATCCACCATGATGACGATTCCAAGGGTCTGCGCCACTGGGTCGGATATCATATATTCCATACACACGATGAACGCTTGCTGCAGAGTCGCGTAAGTGATCTCTTCAGGATTCCAGCGACCTGGGTTGGGTACATGGAATTGAGGTCCGCATGTTACCACAGCTGGGCACACGCAAGATGTCAGCATACTTTGAAGGAAGGCATGCATTTTCGTTACACTTTATGCAACTCGTGCAAAGGTCTCTGAAATATCCTTTCGCGTCATTTAAAGGGAACGCAGTACACTTCCAGAACACAGGTGAACACAGGTGTCATAGTAATTGCCAGCCGTTTTAACGACGACCGAGCGTTACAAATACAATACATCATCAGTTCAGTCGGCAAATGTGTCAACACTCCTTACGATAATTCTTTGTTGGGCTAGTTGATTCAAATAGTAATAATAGAACGTATAGAAGATGACACAGCACAGGACGTAGATTGTCCTGTGCTGTGTGTGATCTTCCATGTCCCGTACCTAGTTTGCGCTCTGCAGTTTATAATTAAAACATTTTCAGACTAACTTTAAACAGCATAATTGATCTTATGCGGTCGCCAACTTTTTCACGGGAAGTTCTTGATAAAAATATCTCGTGTGAGTCACATACTTCATAAAAAAAGTTTTTACTAGATAGCGACCACTGACAGCTCTTTTTTTTTTTTTTCAAGGTACGAGATCAGAAAGGGCCATGTAGAGCACCAATTATGTAAGATATTGGCATTAAAGAGCATTGAATCCATGATCGAAGAGACTTAATTATACGCTAACCGCACTCGTGAGTCGACTCACTCGGACTCAGATCGGGCCATGAGTCTAAGTCTGAGTGTGCCCAGGTCAGTGATATCTCTGTGAGTCTGAATGAGTCCGGTTTGAGGAAAAATCTTAGCGACTCTGAGGTCGAAAGAGTCCGGTTAAAGAAAATTTTGGCGAGTCTGAGTCCCAATAAACACTAAGCGCGAAATATCTCTCTTGAGGGGATCTGCCTGAACTCCACTTTTATTGCCGACGTATGGTCGCAGTACACCGGGGCGCCTTAAAAAATTCATAATATTTTTGCACATCTTTAGAAAGGATCTAAAAACCCTATCGCTGGCTTCCATCATCAGCTCCCTTGTCCATGATCTCTATTTGTTCCTAGCACTCTTAAGGCGCATGCGCAAAGTAAGCTTACCCACGTGACAGAAGACAACGGGGCGTCCATGGACGTCACTCTGCGGCAGAACAAGGCAGAGCCTCCGTGCCTCGAGGGGCACCTTCGATGGAAGGAATTCGCGGTACACGGAGTCCTGACGCAGAGCGGTTCCTGTAGTAGTTCCTGATATTTTGCAGAGCCGCCTCCACGTCGTACTTCCTCACACGGAGGAAAACGTAAAAGGAAATCTGTGTCCTTCCTTGAGTTCAGTTTCGGTTCTTCTGTAAACAATTGATGTCCATAGGTTGAAGGAGGGAAGCTCGCTCGTTCATTTCTACTCACTTACTAGCCAAATGAGACTGTTACTCAATCACCCAATCAGCTACTCGTTTCCACTACGGGACTCTACGGTTTCACGCAAGACAGAGGTTAACGGGAAGATGCAGGGCTGAAGTGGTATATGGTGGTCAAACGAAAGAGTTTGCTGGAGCCAGCATTTTTCAAGGGAACATGTCAAAGAAGCACTTATATGTGCACTGTACTGGAAGCTTAAACAGCTCGAGAGAAAAATAACTAAGTTACGCGGGATAACCGCTGTATACTATTGACCCAGGAGGCATAAAACAGGACAGGTTGTTGGAAGTCCAACTCTGAAATTTTTTTTTAAACTCGGCAACTTGTATACACAGTTGTCACAATGTCGAAAATTATTCATCAAACATAGTATAGATGCGAAATTTCCATGCCACCTAGTGATAAATGCTCCGAATGCTTCTGAACCAAGTGGGCACAAGACCTTTTTCTGCAGTCAAGATTCTAGGTCCATGGACATGTGCCTCGAAGGCTCAGAATGCAACGAATGCGTTACTGGATTGAACAAGTTTATGCTACGGTAGCCTGTGGACTTGATATGCTCCCCCAGGTGTGTGCGTGATTATGTCCACACCGCTTTAATTATTCTATCTCCCTTTTCGCCCCTTTACACCTTTCCCCCCTTTGAAGCGCACCAAAACCGGAACGTGATTCTGCTTAACTTCCAAGCCTTTCCTTGATTCTCTCTCTTTCTCTCAATCAATGCAATAAACAACATGAGTACTACTACTTTCATATACCCACCAAAGAGAACTACAGCTAAACGAAACCCGTTATTTAATGTTAACTATACCCTCGTCGTCTTTGCGCCCTTGTTAGCTCTTAACAAAGACTGGTCCCCTTGCTGAAAACATTTGCTCCAGCGACTGCTCTCTTCGAGCGTTTCGGTTGTTTACACCACTTCCCTTCGCTTTCACGTCAATCGCGATGCGATGGCAGTAATTTGGATTTAATTCTCAAATCACGCGCTGTCTTTTTTCGATAGACATTCCTGGTTTTTACTCTCGGCTACCTGATCTGACCTACAATGCAAAAAAAAAAAAAGAAGAAAGAAAAAAAGATATACTTCACCTGATACGAGCTTCGTGAGTTTCTCCAGCGCCTCCTTTCTCTTCGGAGGCGTCTCCCCGAGTTCCTCGGCAGCAACGCGTTGCAGACTGAACGGAAGCGCCTCCTCAGACGTATCGAACATGTCATCTGCCGATTTTTTCCTGTACACACCCAGCATACTGTACAACGGGATTGTTCACTTGTATCGCTTAGAAATGCCTAGTAGGCAGTAGTAAGTTAAAACTTTAGCAGGGAGGCTCCTTTGAGCGACTTCACTGAAATGATTCGGCCCTGAAGTTGACCTGGGGTGTATGGACTGTCCATGCTAGCTGCCACCAATTACATTGGAATGTGACAGCTAACTGACAGCCACTCAAGTGCCGTGCACCTGGCCTGTGCTTCTCTGTACCATAGCGTGTTATGCAATTTCACCGAGCTACAATACATTCCAGTGTTATTTTTTCACTGACACACTGCATTCTCAAATAGGAAAAAGGCGTCTGCTTTTTCAATGCCCAGGGTATAATTAGCTTAGAAATTGACTCTTTACTAAGTAACGTAGAGTACTGGGCGAGTTGGTACTGGGCGAGTTGAGGAAAATACGGGACAGAGTAAAGGCCTGACCACACGTACCCGTTGCAGCGTGTCAGCGCGCGTCTTTCTGACGCGGCGCCGCGCTCTCTCCCTATGGAGAGAGAGGGCGCGCAGCTTCGCGTAGCCACGTGCCCTCTCTCTCCATAGGGAGAGGGCGCGGCGCCGCGTCAAAAAGCCACGCGCTGACGCGCTGCAACGGGTACGTGTGGTCAGGCCTTAAAGAACACCTGTCCTGTGTGTTCTTTACTCTGTCCCGTTTTTTTCCTCGCGCTAAGCTTCGACATAACTCTTTACTAGCTGTTCTGGACGTAATGGAGAAAGACTCTTTGTTGAAATAGCCCTCGGACACTATTTACCGTCATTTTCATTAAAAACAACTTTATAAATGTCACTCCAATTTCATAGCGTGTTCGACCTGAGAGACGTGTAAATGTTCCAGAAATTCGTCTAAATGTTTCAAGCCACGTGCAGGTATTTTGTTTGTTTGTTTGTTTGTTTGTTTGTTTGTTTGTTTGTTTGTCTGTCTGCGTGTTTCTTTATTTCCTTTCATTCTTCTGTCAGATTTTTCTAACATCTTTTAATCGTTCACCCAAATACCTACGCCTGAAACAGCCCGCTCATCGTCGCTTAAAATATGTTCTTTATTTTTTTCTTTTCAAATTGTATTGCGTCTAAGATCATCTGAATGGATCATTGTTTGGTTCGTTATTTGGTTGGTTCATCGTGATGTGGTTCAACACACTATCGGAGATTGGCCATGAGTCGGACATATAGAGGTGACAGCACAGCGTGCGGAATGTCAGTAATTCTGTGAATCATGTTAGTCCGAACAGAGTAAAATTAATATGATTTGCGGTGCAGTGCACCCGCTTCTGGTACATTTGGTGAGGTGAATCTGATTTTGTTTCCAGGCGGCATAGCGATACTTGTGCCCGCAAGCTGTCTCGATCATATTTCGCTCAAACAAATCTCGATAAATGATATTTGTTTCTTTCCTTTACGGCCTTGCTTTACTTTCTTTTTTCGTAATGGATACATTGAGCCGTATTTTGACAGAAAAAGTTTCTCCGTTCATTGCTTTTTCTTGACACTTTTTCTCGCCGAGCGACCAGTCATAACAATAACGGCACATTGTTTCGTGCAAGCCAGTTATGACACACAACAACATGAAAACAAAGGCGAGATTGTTTTGTGATACGGTCATTGTGTTAATGTTGGTCCTGAGTGAAAGATTGGAACAGGAGATGATGAAAGAGAACGAACGTGGAGTGCGGCGGAGAATGAACGACAGGGACAGCGAAGAGAGCAAGAGGAGGAAAGGAGAGGGAGGTACAGCAGAAGCACGAGGAGGAAAGCGGAGGAGGAGAGTGGCTAGTGAAGAAACACAGCGCTGCATGAGCGGAGGTCTGTCTCAGGCGACAAAGAGATGGCGCCTATGTAACGCGCCGTCGTCCGGTCGTCGATGACTTCACCGGTAACGTGTGCGGCGAGCGCGTCCGTCAATACCAGAACTGGAAACAAAGAAGTCCATGGGTAGAGGTCTGCCTGCGACGGCTGTTTTTAAACTCGCCCACGCGTCATTGCTATGTGCCACGCAACTCATTATTCTACGCGCCAGCCACGCTAGTCACAGCGTTCTCTAAACCATAATGCGAAATACTTTGCAACCAGTTCTTTCTGAGCAGTGAGCGACGCAGCTGGTGGAAGTGATTCGTACACCGCTGCTGCTAAATGAGTTGCCCGAGCCGAGGATGGGCGACGCTGACATCGCAATGCAGAGGTTCACGCCGCCGATAGTACCCTGCCGTTCGCGCAGCCGAAGCAAGGTCATCGCCGCCGCCGGCACATAGATGTTTCACGTTCGTTTTCAAGGAGTGTTGTTCGTATAAGAAGATTTTAATTCAACTATTCGTCAATTTATGATGTTTAATATCCCTCTAAGCCCCTCCGGCGGGTTTAAGGTTTCCCTTTCACTAGTAAGTCTCCTGGTGTCTAAATGTCATGGACATCCAAAATGCAGGATTACCACAGAGCTAACAGCACATTATATCGGCGCATTATATCAAGTCAGTATGTCATGTGCATTCCGACATGATATAATGTGCTGACATAATGAACTGTTGCTACGTAACACGTGCGATACGCATGTGTGTCCTGCGCGTACACTTCAGCAGCGTCATGATGCGCACTTGTTAATCCTGTACCTTACAGGTGACGTCAGCCTCCTTTACAGACGTCAAAAGCCCTCTCGATTAATGCACATCACTTTGAATGCTGTTCCCTGACTCTAATATTTTCCGCTTCGAGAGGAGTCTGCCTAAAAGGGCCGTTGCAGGGGACGTTTTAAAGGATACCCGCAACACTTTTGCAAGTAATCGTCTAATGTCTTCATTAAAAGAGCTTATTGCCTCGCGAATAGACTGCCGCAAAATTTTTTTTAGAATATGGCAAGTACATGAGGAGTTACAGGTACGTGCGGAGTTACAGGTGTCGCACACTTCAAGCGCTTTCTTTCTCCTTTGGTACTAGCGAGCACGCTGAAAGCTAAGCATGGAGGGGGAGGCCAAGGGAGCAGGAAGATGCCTGACTTCGTCAGCGCGCGTCATGACGCGGAGGACTTTCTTTTCTTTTTTGCTTCGAACGCGCGGCTTACTTTCAGTGTGCTCGAGAGCGAGCGCGCGGGAACGTGAAGGCATCCCGCGGTGACATCTCGTGGTGGCCACGGTAACTATGCAGCTCACGATGCTCAAGTCAGCCAATGGTCGGGGACTTAGGGTCTATGGCGCAAGCATTTAGGTTTGTGGCATTATTTGTCGAAAGAAGAGGAAACGATGTATAGCTGTCTTCGAGAATTATTTGTAAAACTCCAGGCCGCGTGCTGTGCTCTAATATTTGGCTGGCGTGTTCTCAGGAGCCTCGACTACCTACAGGCAGCGTTTTCTGACCATGCTGAAAAAGTGTTGCAGGGCCCCTTTAAATGGGAACTGGGGTGTGACATTCCCGACATTTAAGCGGTCGTCTTCCTGGACTACCTTGTGAATATAATGCTTTGTGAACGCCACGCAACACTTGATGTAGCCGAGTCAGAGCTTAATAAGCGTGAAATACAGATGTTTCACACAGTCGTCGTTTGTGGTGCAGACACCACTAAATGGTGACGTACTGTGGTTGTGCCCACACACGGAAACATTTTCTGTGTCCGCCGCTTGTGTTCCGGTGTCTCCTTCTGTTATACCCAGCTAATGAAATAGACAGACAGCTAAGCCAAGGAAAGCATAAGGGACATTGTTTGTTGTTTCTTTAACTGTAGTGTAGTGATATTGACCTAAATTTAAACGAATTAACATAAGCATGGGGGGGGGGGGGGGGGAAGGTTCGTCGCGGCGCCCTCCTTCCCTATTAAGTCAATGCATGGAGCAGACATTGTGCCCCCCCCGCCTCCTAGGTGGCCAGGGGGGGTGGGGCGGACGCCCCCCCATGCACCCCCCCTCCCCCCCGTGCGCACGCGTATGGGAGTTAACGCGGACGAAAAATCACCTTTTCCTTCAGTGGGATATACACGCGTCCGATGCGTCCCATGCTCTACCACGTCCGATGCTCTACCATTTGAGCTACGGTGGAATGCAACAAATGCGTCAGGGAAACAACGGACAAACAACAAATAATTTCTCCTATGCATTCCTTGGCTTAACTGTCATTTGGTTTCATTAAGAGGGTATAACAAAGAAATGCGCCCCTCGCATCAATTCTCTTCTCTCGTACTTTCTGTTTCTGCAGATATTTTCTTTGCTGTCTTCTTTCCTTACCACTTTTTGCTCGAGTTTTGTATCTTAATATCGAGGTACCCGGCACTAAAGAGGGCTCAAAAATTTAGGCGTGTGCTACGGCGTGAAAACTTTTATTCGCACTTTCTTGGACGCAATTAAGATTTGTTTCATTCCATTCCACCATTCACAGAAAAGTGAGTTCTTGCAGCATTTCTGTTTCTGTCTGGAAATTGTCGTCAGGTGTCGTCCTGGAATATCCGTACTGATTGTAGGCAGCGAATAGTTCGTCCTCGGCCTCTAGCTGCCTCCAAAATGCCTTGCAGTCGAGTGGTGGGCCCGTACCGCCGTATTTTTCGGGAAGGGCACTGGCAGGGATTTCCTCATGCAGTTTCTCGTAGTTATCGCCGTGTAAGTTGAACTTTTCGCGAAACAAATGAGAAGCAAGAAGAATTATTCACGCGATTAGACAGATAACTCCTCCCGCGTAGCGCTCAGTGGGCACTTCACTGGTTTCACTGCACAAAACTGGAAGATTGCGTTGAACAAATAACTGTACATAATGAACATTCACGTACTGATGCAGCTGTCTGCCATATTTTGAGAAAGGGAGAAAGAGAACCCCTGAAGAAAGCCTAGAGAGGTTTGCGTGGTAGACATGTACCTTGAACGACACTCTGGATAGCTGCAATCGTAAGTGAATCAATGCACATAGCGGCACGCCCATAGAAACATAAAACACGCAGAAAAAAAATACTCAGAACGCCAGAAACAATATAATTAAACAAATTTTTATAGACCATCAAGTAAAGTTAATATATCCACTCCATCTCTCCATATGCCCAGGCAGTGCTAGCCCATGGGCCAAGGACGTATTGTAGCTCATGCAATACTTAGTGCGAATATCTGGGCTTTCATTTCAACTGTGAATAGTCACGTACGTTGCGCGCATGACACAGGAACGAGTTTATTGTTTTCACTTAGAGCTGTTATTATGAACGTTCTGCTATCAACTTGTGTCCTAGACCTCTTTCACTTTTTCAGGCTACAACCCTTTACTTCAAAGTTCTTGCTTGAAGTTTTTACTTCAAAGTTCAGATACTCTATCAAGGCCTCATCGGTAGAGATTGATGCGGTGGAAAAAAATATGACGTTCAGTGCTCCCAGTGCTTATTCGCAATTGCCACTCCACCTGCCAAACGTATCTTCTGTTCTTTTTCCTGCCTGCTTCGATGCCGTCTCCACCCAAAGGACGCAGGTTCGACCCTGACTGCGGTGTTCGCGTTTCGATGGAGGCAGAATGCTAGAAGCCAATCTACTGTGCGATTTCAGTGCACGCTAAAGAACCCCAAGTGGTCAAAAATTCCGGAGCCTTCCACTACGGCGTTCCTTATAATCATATCGTGATTTTGGCACGTAAAGCCCCAGAGATTTTTATTATCGGTGCCCCATTAGGTCTAATATCCATGAGACTTAGCCGTACAACATCTGCGCTGCTTAATATTATTATTGCATGAAATCCCTCGTGGAAGATACCTTTCGTGCATTTCAATAACAATCTGCAAACACGTGCTCTTTACATTATATCAGAAATCTCTCAGCGTTAAGAACCCGGGTGTGATGCTGAAGGGCTCTTTTAATCATGTTATTACCGGTCTGGATTAATTTTAGTCAATAGCCTTATACAAAACGTATATTGAAACACAAATGCTTCGATTTTCAGTGACCGTATGCACATATAGGGACGCATGATTATTGAAGCGTAGAATATTGCAGTGACAAACTTTGCTTACCCTCTCGGACAGCTTCTTTTTAATAACGGGCTTGACGATCACAAAGAGAAAGTCAAATGTGTACGACTGGTTCAGTATGTGGGCCGCCTTCAGCCGCATGGGCATACAGTCCTGAAAACGTGAAGCGCAGCCATTGCTATTCGACACAATCAATAAAGTAGACTCGGGCAAGAATGAAAGCAGGACTGCATACATGCGCACGGTTCCCTTCTACGCCGTGCGTTGTTATGCATTTGTAGATGGATGAAACGTGCATGCCGACAATAACACCTGTTAGCGGGTTCACTCGCAGCCTGCTGATGAAAGATCACAGCTCATCGTCCTGTGCTGCCAATGTTGTGTGTCAAGGAGTCTCTCCCACCAGACTTCGTCCCAAGTCACGAGAATGCGATGTTGTTTGTCGGAGCTCGCCCTTCGTGGTTGCTTAACAGTTAACCTGTCTCACTGCTAAGATCGAGGGTGGAGGTTCCATTCGCGGTCACAGGGGGCTGCATTTCTATGGGTTCAAAACGCACACAAAAAAGCAGAAGGGGTCAGGGAACAGACATCTTAAGATTAAGATTAAGATCTTAAGATTAAGATCTTAAGATTAAGGACATCTTAGTCGAAATGAAGAAGGAGAAATGGGCATGGGGAAGGCATGTAGCACGTAGGCAAGATAACCGCTGGTCATTAAGAGACTGGATTCCTAGAGAAGGCAAGCGCGGGAGGGAAAGGCAGAAAGTTAGGTGGGCAGATGAGATTAGGAACACGAGACAGTTGAGAGGGAAAGTTGGGCTAGTTGGTAACGAGAATAATAAATCATCATTGCTAGCGATTACCGTCTACTTTTTCGCTCGTAATCATAAGATTGGAACGGTTCGCCGGTATAACGTGGTCGCAGCAAGCACATGACCGGGTTGATTGGCGGAAACAGTGTTCGCTGTACACCGGAATAAAAAATGTTTGATTTGATTTGATTGATTTTGAACATGGGAGAGGACTTTGCCATGCAGTGGGCGCAGTCAGGCTGATTACGATAACAATGAGAACAAAAGAACACTGGTGTACTTATATTTAGCTGTTCTTTAAGTAAGCCCGGATAGCCAAAATAACTCTTTAACCCCTCATTACGGCACGCCTTACAATCATGTTCTGGCGCGTACAACCCCAGAAACTGCATGTCACAACACCTAGAGAGTTGGGTTGGAGAGAGAACCAGAATGTAGAGCACGTGTTTCTACTGGTATTCGTGGGAGACTAGCAAAGCCTCTTCTAAGAGGACGATTTTTACCATCGAAAATCGTTTCATGTCTCAGTCATCATTGCCACCATTCATGTCATTTTTACCCTGCATGCGCGTGCTTTATAAAGAAGGGACATCTGACGCTGTTTAAGGCGGCCCCAAATGTGTCGGCACCGGGTGAGTCACCAGGTTCATTTTTATTTGAAGAATGCAAGTATCTGATATATTAATCTACCAAAGAATTCAATCATAAGCGCAAGCACGCTGCAAAGCAGAAATGTTTCTTGATGATTCTGACCGTCAAGTTCCAAAGTAGAAGAGCGTATCTTCGTGGGATCTTTTCCTATAATTCCCATAAAATTTACTTCGTGTGTTTTTGCGTTATAACCTAACGACGCGATTCGATTTGTGCCAAATAGGCATTGCAAGCATACAAGTTCGCATTGGTTACCTGAAAATATTCCAGAACTTTCTTTAGTAGACCAACGCTGACGCTCAGCATCTTGTCTATGGTGAAACCGTTGTAGTCTACCAGAAGCACAACTCCTAAAGTCTGGGTCACAGGGTCCGACGCCAGGTGTTCTAAGCAGATCATTAAAGCTTTCTGAAATTCAGGAAATGGTATCTCCGGTGTCCACTCGCCTGAAAGGTAGTAAAAAACGATAATGAATAAAGGCGCAAAGTTATGGTCAAATGTCAGAAAAGTAATGCCAAGCATATTTACAAAAAGGCAGCAGTAAATACAGTGCAGTATACAAAATAAGGTATGGTTACATTTGATGCGACTGTGTACGTGTTGACTGAAATCGTAACTCTTTCAAGGTTCAAGTCATGCATCTGATGATCCCGAGCTTACAAAATAGCACAATGCTGCTGTGTTGCTTGACTGAATTTTCCGAAGTACATTAAAAATACAGGAACCCATTCCCCACAGGTAAAAAGGGGCAAGCGAAGATTAGCGTGTGGGTGTCCGACGTACTACTCTTCATTCATTCATTCATTCATTCATTCATTCATTCATTCATTCATTCATTCTTTCTTTCTTTCTTTCTTTCTTTCTTTCTTTCTTTCTTTCTTTCTTTCTTTCTTTCTTTCTTTCTTTCTTTCTTTCTTTCTTTCTTTTTTCTTTCTTTCTTTCTTTCTTTCTTTCTTTCTTTCTTTCTTTCTTTCTTTCTTTCTTTCTTTCTTTCTTTCTATTGCATTGCGCAATGCTCTCTCGTGACTTCTTTGCATCCTCCATGCCGGAAATTAAACCTTCATCCACTTGCTTAGCAGCGCCACAATTCTGTTGCTGCAGTCGGCAACGACGGCCATGCGTTCATTCATATCTTGGCTACAACGAAACGTGGCAACGTGAAATAAAGAGTGACCTTGGCGATGACCGCAATTCTGTATACTCACCCGCGCCGGGTTCTTCATGCACAACGCTGCCACCGCCGCTGGCACCGTATGTAACTGATAGCTACATGCACCTGATGAGCGACATCAGACTTCGACAGTGAGGGACACTTCATCGGTACCTCATAAACTGACAGACGAAGACAGACAAGTTGTCGGCATGGTCAGCACCCTAGTGAATGCTATTCGCGTGCTGCTGAGCAAGATGCACACACTGATAGCTCGAAGCGTGTTGCAACTGCTGGACACCATCACTCCAGTTCTCGCAAGCCTTCAGAAGTCTGTTGCTTGAGAACACTAGCAGCACCACCATGGCTTCACCATCAACAAGATATTGGGTGCATGGACCCGCGCATACAAGTTGCGTAAAGCAACGAATGCGCTGCTCCGATTTAAGCCACAGGACTGACTCACCGTCTGTGATGTTAAACGCAGAACTGCCATCGACGTGCGACTTTTCTCTCCTCCTCTCTCTAACCTTTATTCCCTTCACCCCTTTCCCCAGTGCAGGGTAGCCTACCGGGCTCAGCCATGGTTAACCTCCCTGCCTTTCTTCTATCCTTATTCTCTCTCTGAAAGCAAGATTCTCTTGAAAAATTCCCATGGTCTCTTATACTATTCGTAAGACGACTTGAAGGCTGACGCGTGCGGGACTGCACCTCTTCACGGTGAGTAACAATATGTGCGGGCATCTCGTATTTTTACGCTTACGGCTATTGAGAGAGTGGTTGTACTCACCAGCGTTGATGAAGAGGATCCGGCGGCCATGGATGTCCTTTTCCGGCATGACCGTGAACAGTTCTCGCGCTGCCGAAGACACTTTCGTCGGCAAAAAGTCAAGGAAGACGGGTCCACATGCTGTGCGAATATTGTAGTAATTTCGAATAGTCTGCAGGGCAGCATCCACGTTGAACTTCCTCACTCGAAGAAAACGGAGAAGGAAGTCGCTGTCTATCCGTGCGTTGAGTTCCGGTTCGTCTGTGATAATAGAGTATAATGAGAGAAACATAGATCAGAGACGCTGTTGGCCACTAATGCCACTGACTGCCACAGCGCGGGACACCTTGTGTACCAGAGCAAACATCGCCTCAATCTAGGGCCGTCTGTGCAAGTACGTCGTCCTTAAAGACTGAAGCAGTTCCTGCGACAGCATGAGTCGCCCTCCGCTGCAATCGTTCTTGAGGTCGATAATCCAATATCGTTTCCTTCACCCTGAAACAAGACTACTATCAGTGTGAAGAAAGTTTTTAACGGCTTCACCGCATTAATTGCTTCACTGAAATCAGTCATTTCAAAGGAATAACTGTCCAACGCTACATCTCTCCTTAGAAGTAGTGAGTGATAGCGCCATCAATTTCGGTAGCTGCGTGCAATAGCGTAATTCGAGGCGGATACGGTATCACGTTGCCAACGAGGCGGCAGATATGGAGGCAGCTTGTCACGTTAGTCGAAGTAGGTTTCCGCGGCACTCTCTCCGCACACAATGCTGAAAGTTGGGCTAGTTGGCTTGAATGCATTTTACCTGCGAGGAAAGGACAGAGACGAAGAAAGACGCCCACAGGACGCTCGCTAGTCCTCAGAAACTGGTTCAGCGTATCACAAAGTACATCCTGCATGCAGCGCTACTATCGTAGGTGCCGAAGCTAACACCACATAACGGCACTTCAGGCGGGAGGAGGGACGTGTAAACAGTCACGTTAAATACCACAAAGCTTTTCTTGCCAGAGAACATATTGTCATTGAGCTGTAACAGCACTTAAAATGCGACATTAGCGTACGGATTCCCTAAAACTATTTCAGGAACACAGCAGTCATCGCGATCTACTTGGAGATCGACTGCGATGAAATATCGGACTCTCTACAAGAGGTGCAATTTCGCCTGTTTCAACGTAAGAAATTATGTAGTCTCCACACGTAGGCATCGCTGTCTTATCCGTAAAGAATTTGCATTGCTGCTTCATCCTATTACGTTCGCTTATTTTCGTGACAGCATACAGTTTCTTTCCCCACAACGACTTACGTTTATGTCACGGGTTTTAGGTTGATAATTTCAGCATCCCGACAAAATTCGGAACATTTTCCATCAGTACTGAGCCAGACATGGTATTTTATGCATAAACGATGAAATCGTATTTTTCAATACGTGTCCAGCTACCGTAGGATAGAGAACGTACATGCGCTGCGAGGTGAAGAGCAGGCGCGCCGGGGTCCTCGCGGCGGAGCTTATATTTTTTCCTCACATTGTAAGCCGTTATCGACACAGAAGAGCCTTCGTGCAACATCTTGCTCTAAAGTACGACATGAAAGCGCTTAAAAATAGCCTCTTTTTTTCTTTTTTTTTCTTTTTTTTTTTTACACCGAGACATTAAGTGGCGCTTGGTCATCGCAAACATTACGAACGCCCGGCTTCTCGGCATGACCTCCGAGATTACGCAGCACCCACAATCGTCAGATCTCGGCGGGGGGCGTGATGTAACTAAGGTACGTCATATGCGCTCTCAGTCGAGCTTCCAATCAGAAACGTAGACACATGTTGCCCCTGAAGCTCTGCCAAGATTGGTCCAACATTACGTACCACTAATCTTTTACCCTTTGCCTCCCGTTGACAACTACAGTCGTCATGAGATTTTGTACCGAAATGACCGATGGCGACTTGTCATCAATAAAAATTGGTCTCCCATGGAACCAATGACGACTATACTCGTCATAGTTTTGTTTCTTGATTGACGCTAGGTGGCCCCACTTGTCCAAGTTGTGCCATTTGTGTCTTACTTTTCACTTTATTGACACCCTTCATTGTATAGCCGTGCGGCGAAGTCATCTTCGCGTTATCTCTTTTACGCAATTAGTGAAATAAAGGGACTCCATTGAATTGAAAGAATCATACCGTTTCATTCAGAAAAAAAAACAACAAATTGAGCACAAAAAAAGACATTCTTGGTAGATTTGGTACAATTTTCTCATTTTTTTCTCTGCAGGGAAAGGGTTAACCAAAAAAGTTTATCTAAGTGAAATTCCTTCCCAAATACCTCACCTGACACCAGCCGTAGAAGTTTCCGTAGAGCATGTTTTCTCCTCGAAGGAGTTTCTCCGAGCTCTTCTTCTGCGATGTGTTGCAGGTTGAATGGAAGCGACCCATCGGAGTCGTCAAACTCTTCACTTACTGTTAGCTTTCTGTAGACGCCCAACATAGTAGAGCCTGGAACACAGCGTTGGCCTCTCGGGCAGTGAAGCCGCAACTCCACAGTGGCCGCAGAGGTACGGCTCTACCACTCGCGCACGAACGAACGCACACAGCTCTGATTAGAGCATTTCGAGAGTATGACAGTCGGGGCAACATGCGTCAGGTGCCCAGAAAATATGAGATTACACCTGTATTTTGGAATTGACGGAAGGACGGCATCCACTCTCACTCAATGCCAAGTGCGAAGGCCAAAAAAAAAAAAAAACGGAAACTGAAAAACAAGATAGTCACAGTTTTCGCTTTCTCATATAATTCATAACTTTTTCTTCTTTGTGCCGTTTTCTCCACATGGTTTTTTTTTTCTTTCCAATGTACATGTCAGGATATCACCAAGCAAAGATAGTATAACGTGAAATACACTTTCATGGCCGGCCTACTACAGCGCTTGACAGAACTGGGGGGCTTGTATTAGTGATCGTACGTAAACAGTCGTTATTAGAGAGTTTTAGTTTGGCGTTTTTACGGCCCGCTCCGCTCCGAGTTGGCCCGCTAAGCCGCAGCGGAGCGGCGGATGATTTTCTCGTTTTAGTTGTGCGTTGTCGGCTGCGGGACTAGCGTAGCGGATCCTTAGCAGCTACGGCGCCCTCTGGTGATGTTCAGCGTCGCTAATGAAAAAGAGAAAAACATTTAGTCGCATTTACAAACCGAAATGAGAACGTATGAATTTATTTGTTCACGACGTATTTAGAAGTGCGCTTTAAATATGTTGACGGTGTATATTTTTTTTACAGAGAAGCAAGCACTGACTTGATAATAGCCACCCGAAAGCCAGCAAGGTTGCGTTCCAGATCCATTGCAACCCTTTCTTGTTTTTTTTTTTGCTCTTTTGACGCGAGTGCCGTGGCGCCGTTTTTGTCTTCACCATTGAAATCATTGAAGCTGCACGCACGAGAGAGGGCGCGCGCTTCGTCTCCTTTCCGCTTGCGAAAGCGGCAGCGACGCCCCGCGCTCCGCTTAGGCAGCCCGTAAGCGGAGCGTGGGCCTCGCTCCGCTAACCCGCTTACGGCCGTAGAGGAAGGCGCATGCGCACTCGCGTTCCCGCTCCGCTTAGCTGCTGAGCGGAGCGTAAAAACGCCAAACTAAAACTCTCTATTAACGGCCACCAGTTCGAGCGCATCTCCGCATAAGCAGGTGTTCGCCGAGGCTTCATTTCGGGGTCACTCTTTTTTAACACGAAAGTGTTTTATGCCGGGGTCCATTAAGTATATCCGTTACGGATGTGACGTTGATATAATTAAGGCTACCAAATGAGAAAGAAAAATTATTATGAAAATGTTCCCCCCGCCGGGAATCGAACCACTGACTCCTTCGCCGCGACGAAGGGCGCCCGGATTCTTACCGACTAAGCCACCGACGCAGCTGGAAAAGAATCTGCCAACGTGCCTTATATCTATCACACATTCTCTCTCGCACGGTGCTCTCTGTTGGCGTGGCGGGTCGGTGTCGCCGCCTGTTAGCGGGGAAGAGAAATAATGCGCCAGGACGCGCGCGTGCCGCTCCTTCAGTCCGGCCGTGGCAGGACGCAGGACGTAGAACGCATGCGCGCGCTCGCGGCTCAAGCTACGAACCTCTGCCTCCCGCGTTGCTGGAAGCGCAGCGTGGTAGTGTATCAATGAGCGCAGTAGTAGGTTACCTTATTACTCAGGATCGCACACCGTACCACTTCTCTTTGAAGACGCGCATATCGAGTGCCAGTGTTCATTGCGTGCTTGTTGGTGTCTTTGCGCTGGATTTACGATACGCTGTGTCCAGGTATGTCATGTTGACAACTTCAGCTACAACAACCGTTAATTCATGACCATGGGCGTTTGTCGTCACGATGGAGATTTGCCACTAGGCGTCAACGTGGGTGTGTACACGTCAAACGTTGCTATAGCTGTCAAACACCAATAGACATTGTACAAGCTCTCATATATAGCTAGCACTACTTCTGCGAAGACGTGTTTCACTTTCGTGTTATACCGATTCCTATGATGGAAGGGATCAGCCATGTTTTTTTTTTTTGTATTTATAAACGACTTTTGCAGTACGTAGAGGTCGGGTTCTGAGCTTCGGTTGTTGTATTCCTGCAATAGGTCCTCAACGGAAAACATTACGTTGGTGTCAGCATACGCTTTCGGATGAAGCGGTACTCTTTGTTTTCTCTGTTCCCCCCCCCCCCCCCTTTTTTTTTGTTCCTTTGCCACCTTTCCTCTGTGTAGTTTAGCGAACCGTACACGCGTCTGGTTGACCAGTATGCCTTCCTTCTTTGTCATCTTTCTCTCTCTAGGGGTCGAAAAAACTTAGATGTGGCTGCGAAGGAGGAGCATAGTTTGAAACCTTACCGTTTATTATTTTCGTGCTTCACCTTGAGGAGGAGTAGCGATATGATTACCTACCAACCACCTCGACACTTTAGGCCCACATGTGAGGTTACATCGCTCATACCACGCCTTACTTATCAGGAAGGTGCCCTATAGTGATTTTCGTACGAATGTGTGTTGCTCTCGCAAAAGCCTGCTCTTTCCTAATTGAAAGGCGGACAGCGTCATCCGTTTTTTTCAAATGTGAGAGAATAAGAAATTGAAAGAAATAGTCGTGTGACTGTCCTCCGTCATACGGAGGTCACTGCCTTCGGGCAGCCTCATAGCAAGACATCAAACTCACTCAAAGAAGTAAGGTGCCCGAAGAAAGCTTTATTCCGTTTAGTGCTTGCAATCACAGAAATGTTAATTCCTCCAGTATCTCCGCTTCAGTTGGGAAAGCTTCCTCGTCTGTGGTTCCGGCGTAGCCGTACTGACTGTCATCAGCGAAGAGTCTTTCTTCCGCGTCCACTCTCCTCCAAGAAGCCTCGAAATCAAGTGGTGGTCCTTGACCTCCGTATTCTTCGGGCAGCGCGCTGAGCGAAATTTCTTCTTGTAATCTGGCGTAATTCTCGCCATGGAAGTGAAGCTATTTTTTTTTTATGGAAAGCAAACAAGAATAATCAACGACCTATTCAAAACATACATCTGACTTGTATTGCAAGGCCTCATGTAATTATACTTTTGTACACGAATTCACAAAAATGTGTTTTCGCTTAAAGTTTCTTTTTTTAAAACAGGTGCCTTACAATAGGGATGTTGCTCGAATCAATCAACAGCGGAGGTATCTTGCAAGTGCCAAACTGCACTCGCACTCGAAAAGTCTGGTGAGTTCGGCGCCTGAGAGGTTTACGAAAAGGAGCTTGTGAATGTAATGAATATTTTTGCTATCATTAATGCACAAAACTTCTGTCCACACAACCAAAAATTATGCTGTCACTAAGCAAGTCAATTCAAGAATTCTGTTATGTTCTAAACGAAACGACAGACTGCTTTATTTCTTTTAAATCTAGTGAGTCCCACGCGGGCATCGGTTTTATGTGAGTTGTTAAGTTAAAAGATTATTAATCTAAATGCTCGAAAGAAACCCTTGCTTCAGGTTGGCCTGTGATCCTACAAGCTCACGCGGGTCTGCCGTCTCATTACGCACAGAGTAAACCTACGTGTAGTATAATTATAGTAAGGCATCAGAATCAACAATGGTCGAACCAGACACTTCGCGGTAGCCAAGTTTCGTCAAGGGGCTTGTAATCGTCAAAGACAGCACTGCTTTCTCTAACAGCGTTTTCATCTACATGTTGGTTACTCTTCCTCACACTGAATGGAGGAAAAGGAAGAGCTTCGTGCAAGCTCGTGCACTGCTAAAAAAAAAAAATCACAGCATATCCACGGAGTGAATGATGATGAGTGGGCGAAGCTCCGGAGGTTCATCGGTAAACCGCGAATCTTCCTTGAAATTCGCCCAGTACATCATCAAAGACGTGATGGTGGTTGGTTGCATGTGGTCAAACGATATGCATGTGAGACCATATCGCGATGCCATGTGTTGTATGGCATCGCGATCGTCATCGTCATCAGCGTCATCGTTATGACGCATAGTGGGTACATTCCATGTGGTGTGCCGTGATGGCAGCGTCATCGTCATCACACAGGGAGATACTGCTGGTTACGCAGGTGGCTACTACGTACTACAAACTACAGGGGACGCACGACCCACGGCATAAGGAGCTTCGCCCCTAAAAAGAAATTCAGCAGACCCCACGTACCATGGGGATCGATGTAAAGCGAAGCATGCGCAGGGAAGGTGACTGTGGTGCCATTTTTCTGTTGATAAACGTTACGAAATGACGCTAAAGATATGTACAAATGTTGTACGCACAGACGTGTGTTAACGGTCGCATATGTTTTATATAACCAGTTATTTACAGTTGAGTAACGATGCCAACAGCAACATGGGTATTGCCAACACCAGAAAAGGTAAGCTGATATGTAGCGTTGGTGCTTGCGAGGATGGTAGCCCTGGCTAGTGCTACGCAGACCAACTTCAGTGGATGGCGTTCAAGTATAAAACTGACGTTAACCAGACGTGACGTCTGTATCATAGGAGTGCATATGTAGTCTTTATAAAATAAGATAGCCTGCACTGCGACCACAATTGACGTTTCACCAACAGTACGCCTGCACAGGGTCTTTTTCCAAAGCAGTTTCGAGACCTGGCGTGGATCTGTGGTAGAATACTTGATTGCCATGCAGAATGCTAGGGTTCGATTCCTGCTGGGACCCTGTTATTTATTATTTGCATTTGTCGGGTAAACGCTGCCGAAGTCAGTTTTTATTAACGTTTAAATTACCAAGGTCTGTCCTCGCCGTTCTTGGGTAGACATAAATTGTCAATCTCCTTCGGCGCATACCCGCCTACCGCATACCGCGGCCCGTGGTACATGGGTATGTGCCACACGTGTCTGGAGGAAAGGGTTTGACAACGTACGCGACGTAATTTTCACGTTATTCATGTCATGGCCACCCAGACATATTCGTCGAGCCCTTTTACCCTCCCATACTAATTATGGTCTACCCCAAGTTAAGGAGGCGATCACGAGAGCGCCCAGACGTAGGCAGATAGATAGATAGATAGATAGATAGATAGATAGATAGATAGATAGATAGATAGATAGATAGATAGAGATAGATAGATAGATAGATAGATAGATAGATAGATAGATAGATAGATAGATAGATAGATAGATAGATAGATAGATAGATAGATAGATAGATAGATAGATAGATAGATAGATAGATAGATAGATAGATAGATAGATAGATAGATAGATAGATAGATAGATAGATAGATAGATAGATAGATAGATAGAAACGCTCAAAGTGCCTGCAGTTCGCTAAGAAATGCTTCGCATTTAAAAGCACTTGCTGTCTGCTGAAAGAAATCGTCTTGCCGAAACGTTAGCTCTAGCGACACTCTTTATTCGAGGACTTCTCATACCTTCTAGCCTTCTTCTTTCACCGAACTTTTGTTTCGTTTGAATAGGCAAGAATGTCGTTATGCTTACCCTTTCTGACAGCTTGGATTTTATGATGGGTTTGACCAGCATATAAAGGACGTCAAAAGCGTATGACTGGTTGATTATGTGCATGCCCTTCATCCTCATAGGCATGCAGTCCTGCAAAGATAGAAAGAACGGGGGAAGTATGTATAACGTATTCAGGATTGCTGACATTTCCAGAAAATACACTTGAGTCCCTCAAAGAACGATTTCAGAAGTACGCACGTGTGTGTGTGTGTGTGTGTGTGTGTGTGTGTGTGTGTGTGTGTGTGTGTGTGTGTGTGTGTGTGTGTGTGTGTGTGTGTGTGTGTGTGTGTGTGTGTGTGTGTGTGTGTGTGTGCGTGTGTGTGTGCGTGTGCGTGTGCGTGCGTGTGTGTGTGTGCGTGTGTGCGTGTGTGTGTTTGTGTGTGTGTGTGTGCGTGCGTGCGTGCGTGCGTGCGTGCGTGCTGGATGGCCGTCTCTGTCATCTTCCTTCGCTGTCGTCGACTGAAAGCCTCTCGTGGTCCTTCCTGGCACTTGTGAAGTTGCCCGAAGTGGCGTTGTTTCAAAACGTACAATATCGTGCTTAAAAGCCTATTAAGCGTGCATGAGCAACCAATTTATTCTTGTAAAGTACCAGGCTTTCTATTCAGAAACTGAAGAGAGAAAAAAAAATAACGCTGAAGCAAACCAGAAGTAAAAAGTACGACAAAATAAATTGGCAAAACTCACTTCACTCGCTAAATAACGTTTACAATTTTACGCATTTATTTTCTTTTGTTAGTGCTGATTGCTTGCTTACGCGTCTGTCAGTGCGGTGACGTTTCAAACTCTTCATTTAAATTGTCTTTCTCTTTGTTTAAGTATGAGAACAAAGCTCACTTGAGGAAGCCTGCACAAAGTTCACTTAGTTTTCCTGTGGTTCTCAATTCAGTTTATTTCAGCTTATTACGTTCAAAGTACCATTATGGGTGGGGGGCGGCGTAAGGGGCGCTTTTTTTTTTGTTTTAGTTTAACAATAAGCATTGAACACTGTTATCGGTATTGAAGGGGATCAACAACGTGGTCTTGAAAAACTGACGATGAAGCTATGGTGGGGCACACTGTGTCAGTCTGCAATAGAGTTACTGTATATGCTCCCTACGGGAGCACAGTTGCGCATAGGTCCGCCATTATGTTCAACGGCTGTGCAGTGGAGCCACTCGTTGCGCGCGCAGGAGACAAATACGGCACGATGTTCCGGCGCGGGCGACATGCCGCAGACTTATTCGCGCGCGCTGAGCAAGATCGCACCTTTACAGCAAACCTGTATATGGCTATAGGTTCTCGAGCATCGCGTGCGCGGAGAAAACGACGCGTACAACAGCAATTTTACAGCGTTCGGTTGATCCCGGGGGCAGAGCAGGGCGCGGAGCAGTGGTTTATACGGGCAAAAAAAATGTCAATTAAGTGAACCGAGTGAGAATTGGTGAATATATAAGGCCGATTAAGTGGAATAAAGTGACGGAGTTAATTTAACGTGAATTAAGTGATTGAAATGTTAAATTGATTCAAAGGTGCCCTAAGTGAACCGAAGGTATAGTGCATTTAGTGAAGGTGTATATCGCTCTCTGGCTCTGGCTCGAGTCTCTGGCGCCAAACGAGATCAAGGATGTCCGAGTCAACCCCCGCAAGAATGTCTTGGCCATCGACGTCATACACCAGGCATCTCTGCTTGCTCTAACCAGGATCACAGACTTCGATGGCATCAAGGTTCGCCCTCACATTCCACTTAGCAATGACATGGTGCTAGGTGTGATTTACGATGTCGACATCTCCATTCCTTCTGGCGACCTTCCTATGCTGATCAAGGAAGTTAGTGACCATAGCAACATCGTCCAGGTCTCACGGCTGGGCAACTCGCGTTGCGTAAAGATTGTCTTCAAAGGCGACACATTGCCATCCCACGTGAAGGTAGGCCACTTTCGTCACGTGGTCCGTCCATTTACACCAAGACCACTCCAGTGCCATAAATGCCAAAAAATGGGTCATGTGAGCGGAGTTTGCCGGAACGTGGTGATTTGTCCCCGCTGTGCAGAGCGACACAACGCGGAGTCCTGCCGAGCAACCACCCTGAAATGTACCAACTGCCAAGGATCGCATGAAGCGTCATCAAGAGAATGTCCATTTGTTCAAAAAGAATGGAGTGTCTTGAAGCAGATGGTGCGGGACGGCTCAACGCACAAAGAGGCTGCAGACATTGTAAGAAATAGACAACGGCGCTCGCGTCGGCGACGAAGGTCTAGGGCTACTGCTGCTCAATCTGTACGGACACCGCGATCTCCTACTCCGACATACCATGAGCCTTCCCTTAAGCGACAGTTTCCACCACTGGCCCCACCACCACCGCCCAATGCATCACAGTCGGAGAGCCGAAAAGGTGTAGAGGCTTCGAAAGCTGCGGCGGAGGTCGCGTGGCCCTCACTGCCACCACTGCGTACTCATAAAGAGCCGGTGCAAAATGCCCCTCAGTGTACATCATCGTCCACAGATGATTTCCATGACGAAAACCGACAAGTCCTGGCTGTGTTGAGGTCTCTCATGACCACGATGCGTACTCTCCTCAACGGAATGACAACTCCATCGGCTCAATGCGCACTGCAAGTTCTGGATTCCTTGGAGCCAGTCCTTGCAAGCCTTTTTTGAACATCTTGGGTTCCAGTCTACTTTTAGACAACCGTAGAGGAACTGGTCTCAAACACTTCCCAGTTGTGACTGTCTAAGTGTACGTGGTGAACGCGGACATGTGTGTGCGCGCATCACTTGTTCTCTCTTTCCTTCTTGCTTTCTCTCTTCCTCCCCTTTCCCCCTCCCCCCCGTGTAGGGTAGCAAACCGGGTATAACCTGGTTAACCTCCCTGCCTTTCCTTTGCCTCTCTTTCTCTCTCTGTATATCGCTAGGCCCTCACCAAAAGTGCATAGATACCATGCATGCTACGATCGAACAGCTCAAAAGTTCGCTTGTTATCGCGCGGTACCTTGCAACGAAAAACGGTGCGATTATTTTCAGCATACCGTGGGATGGTGACCTTAGCCCAAGTTGTGTGCAAGCTATCTATGTATTGCCACGCGCGCTTTTTGTATTATACTTGTGCTGTATTCGGTTTACGCCCACAAAGACTGTAAGCAATGCTCAGCGCAAACCGCGCCTCATTTTTCTAGAAGCTTCGCGTTTATTGTAGATCGTTGTGTTAAGATTGCGCGCAAGACGCGAACACGCGAGCTTATTCCAGAGCTTTCGCGACAACCAGTGATAAGACTGGAATATTCGATGACACGCGTATAAATGCCGACGCGCTTCACCGCTTGTCAGTTGATCGACGGCCGACGCTCTGTTCGCCGCTATCAGTGCATACCGTGTGTATTGCTGTATTTTTACTTTCCGTTTCTCGGCCACAAGTTCGGCCCAAATAAACAGCTTCATCTTGGACACGTCGCCTGCTGCCTTCGTCGACGTCACGACCACGTGACATCTGGTGGAGGTGCTGCTCCTTTCATGTACCGAACGCCCCCGTCAAGCCGTGAACCCAGCCCAAGTCGCCAAGAAGAAACCGACACCATCCAGGAGAGTCGAGCTAGCCGGAGACTACAAGGACTGGCACCACAATACGGACTCCTACCGGACAAGCGAAAAGGCACGGCGACGAAGACGACAGGCACGATGACGGCCGCTGCGTCCCCTGCAACGATCGTGATCCAGCCACCGAGAGAGCCACCGACCTTCCATGGATCGCCAAGCGAGGACCCCGAGACCTGGCTGGAGACGTACGAACGAGTTGCGGCTTTCAACAACTGGGACTCCGAGGAAAAACTGCGCCGCGCGTACTTCTACCTAGAAGACGCCGCGAGGACGTGGTTCGAGAACCGAGAATCCACGTTACAAACTTGGGATCTCTTTCGGACGACGTTCCTAAGCACGTTTACCAGCGTGGTCCGCAAGGAACGGGCCGCAGCTATGTTGGAGACCCGTGTGCAGCTGCCCAATGAAAGCATCTCTATCTACACGGAGGAGATGAATCGCCTGTTTCGACACGCCGACCCAAGTATGCCCGAAGAGAAGAAAGTCAGGTTCCTAATGCGGGGTGTGAAACAAGAACTCTTCGCTGGCTTGATAAGAAACCCGCCGAAGACGGTCGCCGAATTCGCCTCCGAAGCCTCGACAATTGAGAAGACGCTCGAGATGCGGACACGGCAATACAACCGCAGCTTCTCCGCTACAAGCTATGCCGACATCCAATCGCTGGGAACCGCCGACTTGCGTGAGACGATCCGAGCGATCGTGCAAGAGGAGCTGCGGAAAATTCTACCTTCAGTGCAGCCTCAAGTCGATTCCATCGCTGACGTCGTACGCCAGGAGATCCAGCAATCACTGGGCGTTCCGCAGCCTCCAGAGCCGCAGCTGCAAGCCATGAGCTACGCTGCTGCAGCCCGACGCAGTGCACCCCCTCCACGCCCCCCGTCAGGACGGCGCACAGCAGCACTACCGTCGCGAGACGCCGCCGCCACCAACACCGCCGCCATCTCACCCGCCTGTCAGCCAGCGCTACACGCGCAGGAAGACCGACATCTGGCGCGCCCCCCCGACCACCGCCCACTATGCTACCACTGCGGAGAAGCCGGCCACACTTACCGCCGATGCCAGTACCGCCAGATGGGACTGCGTGGTTTCGCCATCGACGCGCCGCGTCCACAGCGGGGTGAAAGACCCCGTGACATCGCTGACTACCTTGCAGGAGCGCAGTGGACACCCCGACGACCTTCCCGATCGCCTTCCCCAGGCCGCTACATCTCACCGCGTCGCAGTCAGTATCCCTGCCCTGCTCGGGGCCGATCTTCGAGCCCTTACCCGGAAAACTAAGGGCAGCAACCGATGGAGGTGCGGTTGCTGAACGACGAAATGCCGAACATCCTCCGCCGACGACGACGACGGCTCAGCGAAGTCTTAAGAACGCGCAGCAAGCCGAACGGAGCCTGGATGACGAAACTTCACGACCGGAAGAACAGACGACGCAACGCCGACGCAGTGGAACAAACCATCGTAGCCGCGACCCGACGCCTCGACCCAACCGCAACGCCAGGCGACGAACTAGCGACCTCGACGTTCTCATCGACGGCCACAGCGTCACAGCTCTCGTCGACACCGGGGCCGACTATTCCGTCGTCAGTGGGCCGTTCGCCGCGAAGTTGAGGAAAGTTAAGACTGCCTGGGAAGGAGCCGAAATTCGGACCGCTGGAGGCCATTTAATAACACCCGCTGGGGTCTGTACAGCAAGAGTCACTATCAATAATCGGACTTACCCTGCGAGCTTTGTAATCCTACAGCACTGCTCCAGGGACGTAATACTTGGGATGGACTTCCTAAGTAAACACGGCGCCGTCATCGACCTAAGGTCTGAGTCGATAACACTAACCTCAGAAAAAGCACTGCCTACCGAGACGACGCCAGGGAGCCATGCAGTGAACGTGATAGAAGAGCACGTCACCGTTCCGCCTCTCTCCAGCGTCATCATTTCCGTCGGCACCGAACAACCCGCAGACTTCGAAGGCGTCATCGAGGGTGATCAGCACCTGCTTGTAAACCGTCAGATTTGCGTCGCATGAGGCATCGCCGAGTTGCGTGAAGGGAAAGCAACAGTGATGCTTACGAACTTCAGCAACGAATACAAGCACGTGAGCAAAGGCACGACGGTCGCCTACATCGAAGACATTGTGGAAACCAGCGACGCCCTCGCCCTCGCCGAGTTTACCGAACATGCTACGACGAACCAAGCTCATCAACTAACTTTCGACGTCAATCCGAGCCTTCCGACGCATAAACAAGATCAGCTCAAAACCCTGCTCCTGCAATACAAGGATTGCTTTTCGTCGTCGTCCAGAGTTCGACAGACACCAGTCGCACAACACCGCATCATAACAGAGGAAAGTTCCAGGCCACTACGTCAGAGCCCGTACAGAGTTTCAACGAGGGAACGCGAGGCAATAAAGAAACAAGTCGACGAAATGCTACGCGACGACATCATCCAGCCTTCAAAGAGTCCGTGGGCGTCACCCGTGGTGTTAGTGAAGAAAAAGGACGGAACCCTACGCTTCTGCGTCGATTATCGCCGCCTGAACAAAATAACGAAGAAGGACGTGTACCCTCTCCCACGGATAGACGACACCCTCGATCGGCTCCACAACGCGAGGTACTTTTCGTCGATGGACCTCAAGACCGGCTATTGGCAAATTGAAGTCGACGAGAGAGACCGAGAAAAGACCGCGTTTATAACACCAGACGGCCTCTTCGAGTTCAAGGTCATGCCCTTTGGTCTTTGCTCGGCGCCTGCGACTTTCCAACGGGTTATGGACACAGTACTGGCAGGATTGAAGTGGCAGACTTGCCTGGTGTACCTGGACGACGTCATTGTGTTTGCTTCAAACTTCGATGAACACCTCCGGCGACTTGACGCAGTACTTCAAGCAATCAAGACCTCCGGCCTCACCTTGAAGCCTGAAAAGTGCCGCTTCGCATACGAGGAGCTCTTGTTCTTGGGTCACGTGATCAGCAAGTCCGGAGTACGCCCCGATCCTCAAAAGACCGCCGCCATCGCTACATTCCCGCCACCCGCCGACAAGAAGGCCGTCCGTCGATTTCTCGGCCTGTGCGCCTATTACAGGCGGTTTGTCAAAAATTTTGCCCGCATCGCCGAGCCACTCACTAACCTTACCAGAACCGACGTCGAGTTCAAGTGGGAATCACCGCAAGAGGAAGCATTTCAAGAACTAAAACGACGCCTGCAAATGCCTCCGTTACTTGCGCATTTCGACGAACACGGCGAAACAGAGGTGCACACCGACGCAAGCAGCGTGGGACTCGGCGCCGTCCTTGTGCAGAAGACGGACGGACTGGAAAGGGTTATCAGTTATGCTAGCCGGTCGCTATCCAAGGCAGAGGCCAACTATTCAACAACAGAAAAAGAGTGCCTCGCCATCATCTGGGCTACGTCGAAGTTTCGCCCCTACCTCTACGGCAGGCCCTTCAAAGTTGTGAGCGACCACCACGCCTTGTGTTGGCTAGCTAACTTGAAAGACCCTTCAGGTCGCCTCGCAAGATGGAGTCTCAGACTTCAAGAATTCGACGTTACCGTCGTTTACAAGTCCGGACGAAAGCATTCTGACGCCGACTGCTTGTCTCGCGCCCCCCGTCGACCCGCCCCCACAGGACGACCTTAATGATGACTGCTTCTTGGGAACCATAAGCGCCGATGACTTCGCTGAACGACAACGAGCCGATCCGGAACTCAAGGGCTTTATAGAATACCTCGAGGGCAAGGCCACCATGGCTCCAAAGGTATTCAGACGAGGACTGGAGTCGTTTTTCTTGCGCAACGGCATTCTCCTAAAGAAAAACTTCTCGCCACTCCCGGGCCGACTCCCTCCTCGTAGTACCTTCAGCGTTACGTCCCGAAGTTCTGGACGCTCTGCACGACGACCCGACAGCTGGACACCTTGGATTTTCCCGTACGCTCGCGAGGATACAAGAAAAGTACTACTGGCCTCGCCTCACTGCCGACGTCACCCACTACGTGAAGACCTGCCGAGATTGTCAACGACGGAAGAGACCACACACTAGGCCAGCCGGACTTCTGCAACCCATCGAGCCACCTCGCCGACCGTTCCAGCAAATCGGCATGGACTTACTGGGACCGTTCCCGACGTCGAACTCCGGAAACAAATGGATCGTCGTAGCAACGGACTACCTCACCCGCTACGCCGAGACAAGGGCGCTGCCCAAGGGCAGTGCAGCCGAGGTAGCAAAGTTCTTCGTCGAGAACATCGTACTGCGTCATGGCGCCCCAGAGGTCCTCATTACCGACAGAGGTACGGCCTTTACAGCGGACCTAACGCAGGCGATCCTGAGGTACAGCCAAACAAGTCACCGCCGGACCACCGCCTACCACCCGCAGACCAATGGCCTCACCGAACGTCTAAATAAGACCATCGCCGATATGCTGGCCATGTACGTCGACGTCGAGCACAAGACGTGGGATGCCATCCTTCCGTATGTAACCTTTGCATACAACACGGCGGTACAAGAAACGACGCAGATGACGCCGTATGGATTGGTCTACGGAAGGACCCCGGCAACGACGCTCGACGCCATGTTGCCCAATGTCTGCGACGAGGAAAACGTCGACGTCACCGTGTACCTTCAGCGCGCCGAAGAAGCCAGACAACTCGCCCGTCTGCGCATCCAGAGCCAGCAAAAGACCGACAGCCGTCGCTACAACCTTCGAAGACGCCACATGGAATACCAACCCGGTGACCGTGTATGGGTCTGGACGCCAGTTCGCCGACGGGGACTTAGCGAGAAGCTCCTTCGACGATACTTCGGTCCGTACAGGGTACTTCGACGTCTCGGCGCACTCGACTACGAGGTTGTCCCTGACGGCATTACGAACTCTCAGCGGCGCCGTGCGCGACCTGAAGTCGTCCATGTCGTGCGCCTCAAGCCGTATTACGCGCGTTAGTGAACCTGAAGACTGTAATTTTTGCTTTATTATTGTACTTTCGTGCTTGTGCTTATTGTTTATTGTACTTTCTTGCTTTATTATTGTTATTTATTATTGCATGAATCCCCCCCCCCCCCCCCCCCCGTGTTCTGTTTTAAGCATCGGGACGATGCTTTTTCAGAGGGGGGCATTGCCACGCGCGCTTTTTGTATTATACTTGTGCTGTATTCGGTTTACGCCCACAAAGACTGTAAGCAATGCTCAGCGCAAACCGCGCCTCATTTTTCTAGAAGCTTCGCGTTTATTGTAGATCGTTGTGTTAAGATTGCGCGCAAGACGCGAACACGCGAGCTTATTCCAGAGCTTTCGCGACAACCAGTGATAAGACTGGAATATTCGATGACACGCGTATAAATGCCGACGCGCTTCACCGCTTGTCAGTTGATCGACGGCCGACGCTCTGTTCGCCGCTATCAGTGCATACCGTGTGTATTGCTGTATTTTTACTTTCCGTTTCTCGGCCACAAGTTCGGCCCAAATAAACAGCTTCATCTTGGACACGTCGCCTGCTGCCTTCGTCGACGTCACGACCACGTGACAGTATAGTAAACGTTCAACCACTTTTGTAAAGACACGTTCTACTTTCATGTTATACAAATTCCTATGGCGGAGGGATCAACGATCTGTTTTAATGGAAATATTAAGGTATACTTTATACGGAAAGCAAGAGCGTAATATTAATCATGGTCAGTGTTCAGAACTGTAAAATGTAGTGATCGTGTGTTTCATGTCATGTTTAAGTTCTTTCTTGCGTGTTTTCCTCTGTATGTCAAGCAATCATAACCCACACATGTCTTCACTGCTGATACATGCCCCATCTTTCATATCAGCGCGTCTCGACCATCGTCAGAAAGTTCAGGTGCCCAAGAGTAACACAATTACCCATTCATTGTCATTTTTGCCCAAGACTGCTCGGGAATGGAACCAGCTTCCTGGCTCTATGACAAGCATTCAGGACCCCGTACATTTTAAAAATGCCTTGCTAACTAATTAAATACCTACATTTAGCCTTTGTGAAATTTTCTTTGTTGTACTACCGCGAATCACCTTGCATTTTTACTGTGTGTATTATTGTACTTATGTGCTTTTTAGGTTATATGTTGTGCAACCCTTGTCAAGTTCAATATTATTTTTTTGCCTATTATACATGCATATGTGATAGCCCCTCCCCTCTGTAATGTACCTTGTACCTTGAGGGTAAAATAAAATAAAATAAAATAAAAATAAAAAAATAGAGATCATCTGACCTTGTACGAGTACATGTGAATTTATTTTACCGAGCTGAACTTGCGCTCGACTAAATGGCACTCATGTGCTGCTGGATTGTACTCTTTGGACATCTTGTGTTCTACTGTATTACAAATTACAGTGAAGCTGTCTAGTTTTATAATCAATGAGTACTCATATAGGCAAGATTTAGGGTGGCAACAACTCCGACAGAACCGCCATGTTGTTTTGGAGCGCGCAGACACGCGCTATGGCTGGCGTCTTGAATATAATGTCCGGAGTTTTATTTCCGCTGTTTCACGCGTGTGTTTTCATTCTGTTTGCATGTCACCTTAAGGGGAGGCGGCGTCCGAGTCCACGAATTCGACCCAATATGGCGCTCACCTGGACAAAAGGCGTCACCACCCTGCTCCCGGAAAAGACGGCATGCCCTTCGCGGCACCCTAATTCAGAGAGACACGTCACTCCATCTCTTGGCGTCGTACAAAACGCCACGCTCACGCCGTTTTCAAACTTAGGATTGTAAAAAAACGTGCTTTACACCGCGCTTTTAGCAGGACCTTAGGTCTTGCTTATCCATTACACGACCTAGCTCACAACGACAGACACGTCAGCGCGTCCGCGCTAGTACGCCCGCTGCGATTGGCAAAGCCGTAAGACGTCATAGCCTTTCTCAAAAAAGTCTCGTCAACCAATCGTGCTTATCCGTTGCATCGATCTCGACGTGTTCAATTGCTCTTTAGACTCGTCATGGATCGGACGCATGTTGTTTTTCCAAAGAGGAGCTGTGCCAGTACCAAGAACATCGGTGCTCCAAGAAGCGCGAGTGTGCGCGTCGCCGTCGAGCCAATGCCACCGGCGACGATCGGGCAAGTCAAAGCGCGCGCGACGCCTCGTCGTCGGAACGCTTCCCCGGCTTCGCTGGTCTTTCCTCTTCACAAACAGTTGAAAGGGCTCTAAATATATTGTGCTTGTTTTTCTTTTTTAAAGACGATAGTCTTTCTTGGGATACTTGAAAGCAGAAATCTTGGATCTGTCTGTCTGTCTGTCTGTCTGTCTGTCTGTCTGTCTGTCTGTCTGTCTGTCTGTCTGTCTGTCTGTCACACGATTCAGCCACCCGGCCAAAGTTTTGGCACTTGCTGAACGCCCAGCCATCTTGAACTGGTAGCTGCGTTCATACTTGTGAACATTGTCGATTAAAAAGGAAATATTACGCATATCTGAGGCACAATATCAATGCGTAAGTATTAGATGGTGTGTTCCTTTACTAGAAAATACATAGATACGTAATTCTAAAGACCCTAGTGTTTCTTAGGCTGCGCTGAAAATGCGACGCTATGCAGGAAAAAGCCCTCTGCCGACGATATGGTGCTGCCACCTGGCAGTGGCCCTGGGTTCTGCACAAGCTCATGTTTCCCGACGCCACTGCCGGATGGCATCCATATGCCAGGACGAAAATAGTACGAGAACAGCATCACGGGTGGCCGCAGATGAGACCAGGACTCATGTAGTAAGGCCGGCAGGAGACTATCGTCTTTCGACGACATTTGCAGCGAAGCACGCAGATACGCGGCCAATTTTTTAGTATTGTATATCTATTTTGCTAAGCGAGAAGCAGTAGCCGGTGCCGCCATAAAAGCACCAACCTCTCCTATTCATCATTTGAATAAACAAAAAAGGAGTAGAAATGCGCCATGAGAGGCAGGTAACCTGAGATAGATGCCTGGTGCGGTGAGATGTCAGCGCTGCTGCTGTTATACCGGGTGTCCAAGCTATCTTTAGCCAAGGGTTAAAAAATACAATATTTGAGGCAGGCGAGTGAAATCAGTTGAATATTGCTTACAGCTATCTTGCGCACTACAGGCAATTTTTTTCTTTTGTAATTAATGAATTTGTTAATTAGGCATAATTTACTAAATTGATAAATATTGACTTTACGCAAGAAATGAGAGTTGCAAAGTTCGAGGGCGTCTTCAGAAACCCCCATTGCATCATTTGCGATGAAGTAAGTTTTACGCGAACCATATTTTCCGTGCTGCAAAGAAAGCCCGCGAAATACAAAAAATACCACGTGACTAGCGCATTCGCGCGCCGCGACCGTGCTGCTTTCAGCCGTGGTTTGAGCGAACAAAATCAGCTGCGACCACGACCCGCCGGCTGCATTGCAGCAGTAGGCCGATAAGTTTACGGTGGTTTCTTCGCCCACGCTCGCTACAACTTGCACAGTCACGCGCGCCGACTGGCTGGCAACGGGCCAAGAAACCACTGCCAACTTATCGGCCTACCGATGCAACGCAGCCGGCGGGTCGTGGTGGCAGCTGATTTTGTTCGCTGAAACCACGGCTGAGAGCAGCACGGTCGCGGCGCGCGAATGCGCTAGTCACGTGGTATTTTTTGTATTTCGCGGGCTTTCTTTGCAGCACGGAAAAAATGGTACGCGTGAAACTTTCTTTATCGCAAATGATGCAATGGGGGGTTTCTGGAGACGCCCTCGAACTTTGCAACTCTCATTTCTTGCGTAAAGTCATAATTTATCAATTTAGTAAATTAATGCTAATTAACAAATTTGTTAATTACAAAAGAAAAAAATTGCCTGTAGTGCGCAAGATAGCTGTAAGCAATATTCAACTGATTTCACTCGCCTGCCTCAAATATTGTATTTTTTAACCCTTGGCTAATGATAGCTGGGACACCCTGTATATAAGGTCCCGTTTGTGTGCTTTCTGGCAACTAACTTGTTTCTTGTCACGTCATCAAATAACGCGTTCAAGCGAGGATGACATTCGGTTCGGTTACCTGAACGTATTCCAGAGATTTCTTCACTAGGCCGATGTTGACACTAAAAAGCTTGTCTATGGTGAATCCCCTGAAGTCGAACAAAAGAACAACTCCTAAAACTTGCGTCACAGGATCAGACGCTACGTAGTCTGCGCAGATTGCCCAGGCCTTGTGTAATTCCGGGAATGGCAACTCGGAGGGTATCCACTCTCCTGAGAATTTTTAAAAAGACGGAAAGAAGCAAAGCCAACGAGCTGGCGTTAGAAAATACTATACTCCGTTCCATACATAGCAGTCAGCGCTGTGGAGGCTACGCAAGATGTTTTATCAGCAAAATGTATAATTCCGAGCGTCTCATAGCCGCTTTTGTAGTTCTAAGTGTTCGAATGAGCAGAGCAAGGGCACGCGCACCAAGCGTCGCGACGCTTCAAACGGAAAACAAAGAAAAGAGGACAAAGAAACGCTAAGAGATGGACAACATAATCACAGCTATTCAAGAGAGTTGTTTATTTTTGAGCCGCAGAAACTTCTAACTTATTGCTCCGCATAAAACTTAAAGAAATCACATTGTGCGTGCGAAACAAGAGTTTCCCGCTGCGAACACATCTACTGCAAGAAGTCTCAGTAGCTTCCACAGCGTTGACTGCTACCTATGCAACGGAATATCATATATATTCAGCGTACCGACACACAGTCATAAGTAAGTACTGACTAAGGAGCAGTTAGTATATCTCGGCTTGAAAAATTTCGTAGCGATGCATCAGTTCTTGATAGTGGAATGGCTTCTTTCACGCCACTTTCATAAACATTCCTTGCAGAATTATCGGCATGTTCTTTACCGTCGATGCCACAGTGGCCTAGAAGCCACTGAAAAGTAATACCGAGATTCGCTCGCTCGCGCGTGTGATAACGCATTCAGTGTGAAATACGTCCGGTTTCCTGCAAACCGGCCGCCTTCACCGTCTGGATCCGTCATTTCAACTTCAAGCTACTTCCGGACTATCCCGATCCGAAACAACAGTCCTGTGTGGCCTGTGGCTTGGAGGGTCATTCACGAACAGCTTTGCGTACCGAATCGGAATGACTGACAGTGCTGCTTTTGATCACTGTGGCAGCGGGGAAACAACTGCGCACGTCCTGTGTCATTGCCCACATTACACCTCCCGGAGACAACAGCTCTCAGCAGCCTTAGCACGCCTCGATGAGCTCCGTCACCTGGATTCAAGACCACTGACAGAAAAGATGATGGGACCTTGGCCTACGGTTTCGCACATGCGCAAGGCCACCACAGCTCTCTTGTGCTTCTTGAGGACCACCGGACTTCACGAGCGCCTGTGAATTAACAGCGCGAGTGCGTGTTGTGTAGGTTCCAGTTAACTGTTCATCCATCTCTTTCTTACTCTTCTTTTTTCTTCCCTATCCTTTCCTTTCCATTATTACCCCTTTCCACACCCCCCCCCCCCCCCAATTGTAGGGTAGCCAACCGAGCCTAAGCTTGGTTATCCTCCCTGCCTTTCTTCGTTTCTCTCTCTCTCTCTTTCTCTCGATGACCAGCCGCTTTCCGAACAATCAATTTTGGAGTGTCGGAACGTTCGAGCTTCCAACCAGAAGGCGATGAAGGCGTTGCTGAAGTTTCTGCGGTCAACCGGACTCGCTAAACGATTATGACACTCCTGTGCTTGAGTGTGTGCGTGTTTCTTTTTTTTCTCTTCTTCAATAGTTTTTATACATTTTCTCGCTTTCTTTCCTTCCTTACCATTCTATTCTCCCTCATCCCTTCCCCAGTGCAGGGTAGCCAACCGAAACTTTTCTCCAGGTTAACCTCCCTGCCTTTCACTTAACCTTTCCCTCTCTTCTAGCGATGCTTCTAAACCACTGCTATTTCTCACAGCCAGCTGATCCCCTTCAATACGCGGCCGTTGCGCTGATCTGACCATGACGAAGCTTTAAACCTAGTAGTATCGGGAAAGCTATTGCTACAAATTCATGACAGGGGTTACTTTTCACGCGACTGTATAGACGTGACCAAATCTGCAGCAATGTTCGATGTGACAGTGTTGATTGAGGGTAAAGCGATTACTGTACTGTAAAAAAAATCCGTCAAAATGACGGGCAAATCTTGCCAGCTCTGTTTCCAAGCATTTGACCGTCCATGTGACGGGAGGCCGTCATTTGTAGATAACGTGTTGTGTGGCGTCCTATGATGTAACCGTAATCATATCGTGGTTTTGGGACGTAAAACCCCAGATATCATCATCATCATCATCATCATCATCATCATTATTATTATTATTATTATTATTATTATTATTATTATTATTATTATTATTATTATTATTATTATTATTATTATTATTATTATTATTATTACGTAACCGTCGCGGCAACTAACCGAAGCGCGCCGTTGTTCTCGATCGTGCTCCTTGTTCTTCTCTCCACTTGTGTTGACGGCTATTTTGCCGTTTTATTCATGCGACTTCGTCCGCTTGTGAAAATTGGCAAAGAAGTGGCCGTCAAGATTTTGCGTTGCGGGGCTGGTTGATCCATGTTGGCCTTGAGTGTGTGCCGATTTGAAGTATCACAAGCAGAACATAGACCGGCTGGAACAGCCCACACCACAACAGCATGGGGCGTCCTGTTAACCCGCGTCTGTCTGAGTTCTTGTGATGCTCGATTGACTTAGTGCAACGCTTGCCTGTAAATTGGCGCGCAGGTAAGGTCATAAAGGAAGAAGCCGCCCGACGTAGGCAATAGAAAGAAGGAGGGAATCAGCTTGGCTGTTTCGACGGCTTTCACGGAGTGGAGCTGGCTGTTTATTTATTTATTTATTTATTTATTTATTTATTTATTTATTTATTTATTTAGAAACACTGAATAAGGAAAGAATCATCCTGGTTTACTTTGCAATCCCCTTTTTTTCAACTTCACTTAGCCTGCGAAATATGTAATTATTCTGGCGCCGTTCTAAAGAGCGAAAATGTTAAAATCAGGGGTTCGACGAACCTGGTTGGGAAGAGGCATGAAAAAGCAAAAACAAAAAAAAAAACAAAAAAAAAAAACAAAAAAAAGAAATTCGTCATTTTCATTTTGGTCTGCGTATCTTGTTTTTATTTTCTCATAATGCCAATGTTATGGCCGTTTGGACATGACTGAAACGAACGGTCACATGAATAGGGAAAACAGCGATGGTATGCATTAACACAACAGCGTCAGATGCAGGAAGCATATTTCAGGACGACAAATTGTAGAAATAATAAAACTTCGGTTGGGCCTTGTTGGCACATAGCATTCAAGGTGAAAACTTAAGCGCAAACAAGACGGACCACAAAGGATAGAACAGACGAGCACTGACGCTTACTAACAACTGCTTTATTCTTCTCTCAACAACGCATATAAATGCCACAACCACAGAGCTTTCATGCGCATGCGTAACAAGACGTATTGCATTCGTAAAAATAAATTTCTAATGAAGATGCGCACGCATAAATTCATATTCGGAAGGGTACAAAGAAAGAGACGTACCACTAATACAATCAGCTCCCTTTTTCTTGATGTCGTATGCTTCCAAGGAGAGCCGCGCGTGTTCATTTTTGCTTCTGCCCAGAACCATCGTCTCTCGAAATCGCGGAGCGCAACGGTAGCAGGAGTTAAGATGAGCAACAAAATGTGCTCCTTTCTCAACATTGTTGTTTACTTTTTGCGCATGTTCCCTAAGTCGCTCATTTATGCATCGCCCAGTTTGCCCGATGTAGGTCTTGTCACAAGACAGAGGTATGGCATATACCACACAGGTGCTGCAAGGGATGTAGCAGACACCGTGCTTGATTTGACACCCATGATTGCTACCACCGCATGTGCGGGAGCACAGCTTAGAAAGCTTGTTGGGCGCAGAAGACACCAAGGGGACATCGTGCCTGCTAGCAGCTTTCTTGAGTTGATGTGTGACCTTATGAAGGATAAGGCATCACGACAGGCCTGAACGGTTCACGTTCACACGTTGCCCTCTTACTAGCTTTTCTTTTTTGGATCAGGCTTTCGGCAACAGCAGTAAGTAGCGACATAGGGTAACCTGCGGCCGAAAGGCGGCGAACCTGATTATCAAAGCTCTCCTGCATTTTATGCTCACAGGACTTTTTGAGAGCTGATTCCATAGATGAAGAAACAATTCCTTTTTTTTTGCAACTTTCGAATGGGCTGACTGAAAAGACACAAGCTCCTTTTTTTAGTAAGCGCCAGTGCTCGTCTCTTCTATCCTTTGTGGTCCGTCTTGTTTGCGCTTAAGTTTTCACCTTAAAAAATTGTAGAAAGTTCACTATACACTCGAAGACGCACTAAGAATAACGTATAAGGGCACTCAGTGTTTTAGCGTTCATAGTTTCCACTTTAATGTTAAAAACACTAACTTGCTGACTCGAAGGTCGCGGGATCGAATTCCGGCCTCGGGGACTGCATTTCGATGGAAGCGGATTATTAAAGGCTCGTGTGCTTTGATTCCGGTGCACGTTCAAGAATCCCGGGTGGTCGAAATTTCCGAATGCCCTCCACAACGACATTTCTCATAGTCACATTATGGTTTTGGCTCGCAAAACCCCAACAATTGTATTTTAAGCGCACTCTCCTTACAGGTTTCAACTTGTATTTTCATCAAGAAACGGACATTTAGAGAAAAAGTCCGCTTGTAACGGAAATCCAAATGTACTGCAAGATCTTTTCCTCTTAAGTCCTTCCCGTCTAACATGCGGGAGTTATCAGAAAGGAGACTTGCCCATTTTCATTAGCAGCATGATACGACCATGTACGTCTTTTTCTGGCATCACCATCATCAAAGTCCGCGCAGCTGGAGATACCCTTGTAGGTAAAAAGTCTCGATACACGGGCCCACAAGGATAGGCGAACCTTGTAGTATCTTCGAATGGTCTGCAGGGCAGCGCCCACGTTGTACTTCCTCACGCGAAGAAAACGCAGCAAGAAATCATCGTCCTTTTCTCGAGTTCAGTTCGGGGTTCATCTGCGTGAAGTGAAATGCGGCAGCTCAGGCAAGCACAAGAGTATAGCCTCGAATCCTGCTTAAATTCAGTCATAGTTATCCGTACTTCGTTAACAACCTTTAATAACATTTGCGCAATAAAACTCGATGCGATCAAGCTTGAACATCAAAGAAACTATGAGAGCCTGGTTTTTGCACTTTTTCGCGTTTTTTTTTTCTTGAACCAACTGACACTTTCAGAAAAGTAAAAGGGGGGGTTTGTTGACCTTTATTGTATGATGCATTTTATTTATACACGCAAACTTACGTGGTATATTATCCGCATGTTTCGACTTCGGAGGCGTTATTACCTCCACGTGATTCTTAAGACGTTTCTCTTAAGTTTTGGTGCCGATGCGACCAAAGACGAAATGTTAAAATATTCGGCAGGAGAGCAGATATTATATAACATCAAAAGTGTATGCAAATTGTGCACTCCTAGAATTATGAACAAAAAAAGCAAAATGAAAAAGCTCAGAGAAAACTCTTATAAGATGATAACATTTATAAGATGTCCCTAGCCAAACTGTCATAACATATATGTATTTACAGATTTATGAGTATTCGAAAGTTTGAATAATATTCGGGTGTACTGGCTTTTGGTTCGTATTTGAATCGAGAATGCACAATTCGAAATTGTAAATAACTTTACTAACATTGTTATTTGGGCTTGTAGATATATAGCATGTTATCCACGGATATATGTACGTCACGCATAAAGGACACGGGCAAAAGAGTTTACGCTACAAATCAAGAAATCAAGAACTGTGAATTGGCGGCTTGGAGAGCTTTAACGAGGAAGCTGCCGTATGACCAAATTGAAAGATAGCCGTTAATGAAAAACTTCAAAATCTCTCTTCCTAAAAACGGCAATTCTAATTATAAAACTTGGCATACAAGAAGAACAGTTCATTTACTTTCGATTGCGGTATAAATCTGATTTTTTTTATTGGAGCACCACGTTGCGTAAATTGCATCTCAATGGAACCAAAATGTCGATTTTTTCAAATTCTGGATTTTTTTTTCTCGTAAAAGTAAAAATATGAGTGGTCTGAAAATATTTTTACCGCAAAATACGCCTTTTGTAGAGTAAGTATTCATTACTCAGATATTCTTACATGTCGAAATATTATGAGGAACAAAATGCAAACTTTGAACATTTTGACAAAATTTTTGGAGGCATATATTGGCAGAAAATTTCCACTAATATTATTGAGCTTCGAACACCTTGCACAAACGTCTTTGCTTAATGGATGGATGGATGAAAGAACTTTATAAGGTCCAATAGGTCGCGCTAGTGTCCTACACCGTAGCAGGTCACCCCCCACGTGTTATTTCGTGTAAGACCTAGCCTTACGGCTGTTTCGCGGGCCCGTTGGACTGCCCATAACTGTCCCTCTAATGTGGGACTGCGTAGAGCTGCGTCCAACCGCTCTTCAGTGTTTTCCTTGTCGCTGCGTAACGCAGAGCAACGCCGGAGCATATGAGTAAGATCTATACATATGAACCAACTTTGTTGTTGAAACAAGAAACGACATGCTCAGAATCATTTTTCTGACAAACCCCACTCGTAAGACATTCCGTGAAATTCGGAAGGCACCCAGGTGACCAAAAAATTTTTTTCTCTTCGAAATATTCTACCAACTAACTCTTCTCAATGCGCTAATTGAGCACAATTTTTTTTTCAAATACACTTGAGGTGGTCGGCGAAATGGCTTGGAGGTTGCCAACGACCCGTTTGTTGCACAATGCTGCAACCACGTCCATAAGGATTTCTCAAAGTTTAAATCCTCTCAGTTGACGAAAAATTCGGACTGGTCTAGGAACTAGCACGCACTGTGCAACAAACGGGTCGTTGTCAATTTTTTCCTATCACAACACTACCACCACTTTGCGGAACCCCGCAGAAATGATTAGAAATGTTCAATGCAGTATTGAAAGTAGTTATCCGCGAATACTCTTATTCGGTGTGGTTCAAAGTTTTCAATTTTCGAGCACATAAACTAAGTGCCTTCGACATGTCTTCTTTTTTTTTTCCAAAAGTAAATTAACATTACGCACCCACTCGCGCTACCGCTGAATGGCAATGCGTCTATAGACCACCGTTCCCATTTGTATGTAGTTCAAAAGCTGAAAAGACTAACACTGGCTGGACACATGCCTGCTAAGTTAAAATGAAATTGTTAAGATAACCGAGAAATGCCTATGCGTATCTCACCCGACACAAGCCACGAAAGTTTCTCGAGTGCGTCTTTCCTTCTTGAAGGAGTTTCTCCAAGCTCTTCTTCGGCGATGCGTTGCAGGGCGAACGGAAGCGCCCCCTCGGAGTTATCGACGGTATCATCCAGAGATTTTTTCCTGTAGGCGCCCAGCATGGCAGAACCTCGAATAAGCGATGCTTTCAAATAATGAAACCAAAATATCGTCCACGGGGGGTTATAAAGACACGTCTCTACCGCACATCTACACAAACATACTTGGCAGTGAAAATTTTGCGGAATGCTGCAGCCTTGCCAATCTTTAGTGTCAAGCACTCGTACGATCTCGCGCGCTGCGCTTTTGGCAACCAATCTACGGACGACGTGTTTTTTAAATAAATGTACAAAGTGCGTACTACGTTCGCTAAAGAGAAAATATGGTATTTGTTTTTAAAAAAATGTGAAAGCATACGTGTTTGCGAACCTGAGTATGTGTTAGGCTATGACACTTTTTTTATTATTGCTTTTTGTGCAAGAGCACTCGCTGCCAGCTGCCCAGGTCGGCTTGAAAGGCGCAAAATGAGTTCTGCCATTCAAGTGAACTCGACCAGCGACGTGCCCATCTCGCTGATGAATTCATCTCTAAGCTCAAGTCCAGCATTTTGTCGGTTGACTCTGTATTCTTGTTGTTTCATTACTGACAGCTCCACTAATAGAAGGGTGTCATCCTTGTTCAAGCAAATCGGAAGAATTCAAGACACCTCTATAAGCACTTCCACCGGCCATGCTTGTCGTTCTGTGCTTAAGCGGACTTACATTCGACAAATCAATGAAGTAAACCCAACGAATGCATTACATAACTTTTCTAGGTTACGTGCAGCGTCGCATATGCAGTTTGACAGGATGCTTCACGTGCCTTTCCACGGTCAGCAGCTGTGTCCGCGGGTGCACAGCTGCAGCTAGAATTCTGTAACGCCCTTGGAAACAGAGCGGAATGGCTCTCGTATACGATGACCTTGCCTTCATTATTGTGCTAATACAAAGACAGTTTATATTGACGACCACTCAGCCAGCCTAAAACTAAATTAGATACAATTTTAACAGCGTCTGAAGATAATGAACTGCAGTTATTACAAAGAAACTACAATGAACAAACCTCCCACGAATGAAAGGCGTCCAACGTCGGCTCGCAAGTTCTATCAGAGATAAGACATTTACCTCAGTACTGACTCCCTGCGTGCTTTAATGGAAAGAGAAATTGACAACCAGCCGTTTGTAGCAAGAAGCCACAAGGAAATCATTTCCCAATAATTACACCATCTCCCACTAAAGGGAACCATGTGTAGATGTGAAGCAGCGGGTGCTAACGCTTACACTGGCGGGGCGTTGACGCTGACGCTCATCGCAGCGTTGCGCAGGAGAGAAAACTGGGGAGGCGCAAAGCACGCTGTGATGGAGCGGTGTTTCCTACTGGAACATGTCAATCGCTGCTGATGGGCAATGAGAGACAGATGACTCCGACTTGACACAGAGACCCGCAGTCCGCTTTTAGTTTACGCGCACGCTGCGAATTTTTATTGTTCAACAACGCACAGGAGAAATCTCCCACCGGCACCACCTTGCAGGTCGAAATCCATTGCCATATATACGGAGTGGCCAGTGAACGGTTGTGCAGCGCGAGCAGTCGGTTTTTTCAACCAAGAAACTCGCTAGCAGACGCTGCCTGCGTCGGCGTCGCGAGGCGAGAGAGGGGGGAGCGTAGGAAAGGAGAGAGAGGAGGGGACGCGCATGCGCAGTGGGAGTGTGGACGCCGCAGGCATGGATGCCTAGAGGAGAGAGGGGGGAAGCGTAGGAGAGGAGAGATAGGGGGGGACGCGCATGCGCAGTGGGAGTGGGGACGCCGCGGGCAGGGATGCCTAGAGGAGAGAGGGGGAGAGCGTAGGAGGGAAGAGAGGAGGGGAGGCGCATGCGCGGTGAGGGTGTGGTTGCCGCGGGGAGGGATGCCTAGAGGAGAGAGAGGGAAAAGGAGGTTTTTTATTTATTTATTTTTTTTATGAAAGGGTTTGCGCATTCGCAGTAAGGGATGTCACGCCGCACACCGGATTAAGCTCCGCCATAAGATGCTTCACATCTAAAAAAGAATAAGCTTCTCAGTTACCGAAAAATTCGTCCTGGCCCGGCAATCGAACCCGGGACCAGCGCCCTTGCGGGGCGGTCGCTTTACTATCGTTTTCTGAACTCGTCCGCCACCTTGCGAGATTCCGAAGAACCGATTTGCAATATTTTGCGTCCATGCGCTTCGAGTTGTCGATGAATTCGTCCTCGCGCTGCCAATGTTGCTAGCTTTCTGATTGGCTCAACTGGTTGAGCGACCGTCCCGGAAGGGTCTTGGTCCCGGGTTCAATCCCCGGACCAGGAAAAATTTTTCGGCAGCTGAGAAGCTTTCCTTCTGACAAATCCGTTAGGATTGCTACAAACGTGTGGTTGTCAATTTTTCTTTTCAGAACCCTTTCTCTACCTTGCGGGATTCTCCACAACCGATTTGAATATGCATGCCTTTAATATGTATAGCGATCAGCCCTGATATTAAGACTTCAATTTAACAGTGAGAGAGGGTTGGATGAATGTGAATATTTTAGGCATATGCGGGTTCATCGAACGGTTAGGGACCGCAGCAACTTTAACTTAAAGTGAACTCTCGTGCGTGCGCCTGGTGAATCATCTTATCCTAGTCATTTGTGACCACGGCTTCACTTACCTCTGACAATTCCTTGCCACGAAATTCGAAGAGATTTTTGTGCTTCCTGCGTAAGTGATTGATTAGTCGGTCCATTCAGCATTCACTGATATTCCTTTCCGACAACGGCGCTCTATCTGGTGCTTCGTACACGATAACAATATTAATTGTTGGGGCTTAACGTCCCAAAACCTCGATATGATTATGACGCACGCCGTAGTGGAGGGCTCTGCAAATTTCAACCACACGGGTTTTTTAACGTGCACCTAAATATAAGTGCACGACCCTCAAGCATTTTCGCCTCCGTCGAAAAAGCTGGCTGCCGTGGCAGGGATTCAATCGCGCGACCTTCGGGTCAGCAGTCGAGTGCCATAACCACAAGACCACTGCGGCGTGTGTCCGTACCACGGCGCAAGAAAAAAATTTAGGTGTGGACACTCTCCGCCCGCCGCGACGGAGAGCGCGTGCACTGATTGATTGATTGAAAACTTTATTGGACTATATACCATGTGCTCTCGCTTGTTGGCTTCAGCACCGTGGTATGAAAAAGAGAGAAAAAAAAAGAGAGAGAAAAAAAAACAGGTGATCAGGAGAGCGCGTCCAGATTATGTTCGGCTTTGGTACATGTACTGGCGTCCGCCGCGGTGGATCAGTGGATAGGGTGCTCGGCTGCTGACCCAAAGGTCGCGGGTTCGGTCCCGGCCGCGGCGGTCGCATTTCGGTGGAGGCAAAATGGTAGAGGCCCGTGTACTGTGCGATGTCAGTGCACGTTAAAGAACACCAGATGGTCAAAATTTCCTGAGCGCTCCACTAGAGACCTATCTTTTAGATGTGAAGCATCTTATGGCGAAGCTTAATCCGGTGGTGGTGGTGGTGGTGGTGGTGGTGTGCCGCGTGCCCACCCTTACTGCGCATGCGCAAACAGTTAAAGAAAAAATAAAAATAAAAAACCTCCTCCCCCCTCTCTCTCCTCTAGGCATCCCTCCCCACGGCAACCACACCCTCACTGCGCATGCGCCTCCCTTCCTCTCTCCCCTCTTACACTCCCCCCCTCTCTCCATCCCTGCCCGCGGCGTCTAACTCCCCCCTGCGCATGCGCGTCCCCCCCTCTCTCTCCTCTCCTACGCTCCCCCCCCCCCTCTCTCTACGCATCCCTGCCCACGGCGTTCACACTCCCCACTGCGCATGCGTGTCACCCCCCTCTCTCTCCTCTCCTCCGCTTCCCCCTCTCGCCTCGCGACGCTGACGCAGGCAGCGTCTGCTAGCGAGTTTCTTGGTTGAAAAAACCGACTGCTCGCGCTGCACAACCGTTCACTGGCCATCCCGTATATATGGCAATGGATCTTGACCTCCAAGGTGGTGCCGGTGGAAGATCTCTCCTGTGCGTTGTTGAACAATAAAAATTCGCAGCGTGCGCGTTAACTAAAAGCGGAGTGCGGGTCTCTGTGTCCAGTCGGAGTCTTCTGTCTCTCATTGCCCATTAGCAGCGATTGGCATGTTCCAGTGGGAAACACTGCTCCATCACTGCCTGCTTTGCGCCTCCCCAGTTTTCTCTCCTGCGCAACGCTGCGATGAGCGCCAGCGTCAACGCCGCCGCCAGTGTAAGCGTTAGCGCCCGCTGCTTCACATCTACACATGGTTCCCTTTAGCGGGAGATGGTGTAATTTTTCTGATTCCATGACGGCCGTCAGGTCGTTTGACGCCAACCAAATCTCTTTGGCTGCTCACAGCATTCTCACTAACAGCACGGTATTCCCTCACGAGTTGACGTGGTTCCCCGCCCACATGGGCGCCTCCGTCGACGGCATCGCCAACCCCAACGAAACGGCTCACGCTCGGGCGCGAGGACTCATTCTCCGCCCCGGGCACACGAGCCCCCCCGCACACTGCGGGGGGAGGGGAGTGGCGGTGGCGCCGACGTGGACCCGTTGACCACCTTTCATGAGATAAAAATTCCCACTACAGATTAGGCAGGAAATCCTTTCCGGGATCCGCACAGAGAACTAACTAGGAGGCAGGAGATAGCCCTCCGACTCCTCCAGACTAGATCCTTCCCGTCGCCGGCCACTATGGCCCTGTATACGGACATTTCACCTAACTGCTCGGCATGCGATCAACTCGCCACCTTTCCTCATCTGATGTGGTGGTCCCCCCCGCTTGCGAGTTTCAACACGGAAGCATCACGTCAACCAGGCGGACTTTTTAGAGTGCACCGCAAGTCCAGACCTTGCGCAACAACTTCGGGCGGTCCAGGGAGCCTGTGAAGCGATCGGGAACCTTTGGTTCCCGACCCCGTCGCGGGTGATGCCCTCGGTGGGTTCTTAAACCTTCTTCCCAGGACGCAAATAAAGTTCATCTGTCTGTCTGTCAGTCACCACTACGGCGTCTCTCATAATCATGTCGTGGTTTTGGGACGTTAAACCCCAGATATTATTATTATTATTATTATTATTATTATTATTATTATTATTATTATTATTATTATTATTATTATTATTAAATGTGCTGGCCGCATTTTCGTGGCGCTAAAGCGAAGAGGCGCTGCGACGAGGATGCCTAAAGGGACCGAGTGCGACGAGGCAGACGCACGGTCTTCTTTCTTTTTTTTTTTTCTTGTATTTTTTAAAGCACCGTGCACGCTGGTAACTAAAGCTACAAACGCATGCCGTGTTTATCGCGACCGAAAAGCGCCACGTGCGACGAACGCCGCAGTTGCCTCCACGGTGCCATCACGCACGCTACGTACACAGCTCGTCGTCTACAGTACACAGAGTTTCATACTACAATACCTAGAGGGGAATCTGGCTCTAGTGTCTATGCGGCCTCCTCCAGCGGCACTTGTACCACCATGGGAATGATGGGAAGTACAGGCTTCGGATCTGCTTGGGTGACTTTCGTTCTTAAGAATCGCGACCCTTGTTTTTCGACTGTAAAACAAAGTGATATGCAGTTATTGCCAATTGAAGCTTGCTTCATTCTTTTCTACGTAAAACTTACTGCAAAAAGTATCCGTGACAGTGAGATGGAAGTGAATCCGGGATACACCTGGAACAAATTCAACCACCAGGCTATGCGTTGCTCTGCCAATTGTGTTCCAGATTTGGCATCAGGAAATAATGAATTATTTTTTACAGCACTTGAATGCAAACACGCTTGTTTTTCCCTCGAAAGTACGCATTATCTATTTAATGGAAATAACAGTGCTGTATTGAGTGAGAAACACTTCTCGTATCGTTTGCTGCGATTCCAGGTGCGTCTGCCCAAGTGGCCTGACCCCCAACGCATCTCTCGTTTTGTTGTGACGACGAGTCGGAGGAGCGTGACGGCGCTAACGGCCATAGAGTTTCCTAAAATTAACTAGAGGGGACTGTGGCGCTGCGATCGTCCAGCCACCATGGGAATTATGGGCAGTACCCAAATTTGTCTAGTCTTCGTGCTTGCGGCTTCGAACGCACTTGTGGCTTTGTTTATTGCTGTGTTTTGGTTTTGTTTCGAATAAAAGAACGGACCGTTGTGAACTTTGTGAGCCTATTTGAATCGGTGAGCCTAATAAGGTCAAGATGGTGAAGCGTAACTGCTAAACCTTTGATGAACTTCGTCTCGCGACAAAGCGGCTCCAGGCCATGCGAAGCCAAACGGAGCCGAAAAAAACGAAGATTAGACAAATTTGTGTACTACCCATCATTCCCATGCTGGCTGAAGCGTCGTGCGTTGCAGCTCTCATAGACACTAGCGCCAGAGTTCCCTCTAGTGCATTTATAGGAAACTCTATGCCTACGGCACGTCTACTTAGCTTCGCCAATGTTTTGCAGTTGATTTGCACGAGTTTTTGCAAGACGCGTTTATAAAAAAGCGTGAACACTATGCAATATCCTGCACTGGCATGGGATGCCACATCTACGCGCAGCGGTGAGTGCACGACGCTTTGCTAAAACGGTCAAATACAACTTGTAAAGCTGCAGCATCGCAGCATACCGAGAGACCTAGCGGTCTTCGGCCTCTTTGAACAACAAAGGCACTGCTTGAGTGCTTTGCACCGCACTCCAATACCCATGCTGTGCGAAGAACGAAACTGAAACTGTAGAAGAAGATCCGTAGACAGTTCTCTAGCTAACGCTATCCAATCCGAAGCCCGTACTTCCCATCATTACCATGGTGATACAACGATCGCAGCGACAGTTTCCTCTCCAGGTTATTGTATGAAACTCTGCTACAGTACATGCGCCGGCCGCAGTTGCGCGAGGGGCGCTGCGACGTGGGGGGCCTAGAGGGACCGAAAGCGCCGAACATTATCTGGGCGCGCCGAGGGGCGGAGTGTCCACACCTAAATTATTTTTCTTACACCGTGGTCCGTACACAAGGTCAGTGAACACCGAAATCCATCCACACCAAAAATAGCTCTGCGACGCGCGCCTGCAACGCCTGGCTGTAGCACCGCGTTGCCAGCTTACACTCGCCAGGCGAAAAAGCGCGGCGGGGCTACAGGGCGGACACGACGCGCGATGCGATTCCCTCTAAGGTGGTTGTGATGTTCAATAACTCTTTAACGTGCCGCGGGATGGCGATCTTAGCACAAGTTCTGCGTTCAATCAGCGACGCTCTTCTGGCTCTCACAGCGCCTTTTATGATTACGCTCTCACCGTGAACTACTACAGCTACCACAAGGGTTTGTTTAATCATTGATCACAGACGCTAGTCGTCGGGATAGAGATGTACCATCAAGCGTCAATGTGGGTGCATCCACGTTAAACGGTGATGAGCTGTCAAACACCAAAAAACATTGTGCAAGCTCTCTTATATCAATGTACAATAAACATTCAACTATACTTCTGAAAGGACACTTTTTATATTCGTGTTATACAGACTCCTATGACGGAGGGATCAACCATGTTTTTTTTAACATTCTTGGTCAGGACTCCCTACTCATAGGTAAGCAGTTGTGTTACTAGAGTCATAATTGGCGGCGCAACTTAAACACGGACGAGAAAGAAAAAGAAAAAGACAGCACGAAATGCGCTCATGGTGTCGTTTTCTTCTGATGTCTCGTCAGTGCTTGTGTTGCGCAGGCAATTATGAATCAGTACCAACTCGTCCAACTATTAGTGCATATGTTACTAGACCTTATAACCGAATATTAAGGCGAAAACCTTTAATGTCTCATACTCGCGTCCGTCCGTCCCTCCGTCCGTGCCCTGGAGCGGTGCCATCTATGGGCTCTCCCCCCTCACACTCTCTCAGCAATCACGTGATGGCACAGCGGCCACAAAAAAAAAAAGAAAGAAAAACCGAACAAAAGAACAGAAAAAAAGAAACAAAAAGAGAGAAAAAAGAAGACATGGCATAGCCAGTCAATAGGCCACAGGCTTTCGCCAAGCACACTTTGAATTTACAAAGTGCCCGACAGTTTTTTTCTTCAATTATCTAAGTGCTTTGACTTTGATGCTGTGTGAATTTATATATTTAGCGTGAATTAGTTCAGTTGTGTGGGTAGCGTGACTTTTAGGCCATATTTGTTTAACTTCTTTATATCGGTCAACTTAATGGTTGAGAAAACTTCGTTGTAATTGTAGCACATTTGTCACTTTTGTGCTACACATTTCTACGCGTAACGAAAGGGGATACCCGAAGTTATAGATTTCTAAATATTTGGCAAAACATTATACATATTGTTGCGGATGTGCACGAAGAAAACGAAGGCCGGTGAAAGTATTTGCCGCTCGAAAGAAGAAAGGGAGAGGAAGATGAAGTTGTGATCTCTAGCTTACAGTAACAGGAACGTCTGCGGGGCCCTCTGCGAATTCCTGAGTGACACAAGGAGATTACCTTGCTAAATCACTGCTCAGCTTTCTTCCCGAACGAAACCAAATATAGGATTTCATTATTAATCAGCATTAAATTAACCTACTCAAGAATCATGTATTGGGGATAACTTTGAAGTATATATTAAAAAAAAAATTCTATCAATCTCTGTCGTTATTGAAATTTGTTTTGTTTCTCGAGAAATTACCATATTCAAATTAAAAAAAAAAAGAATTATTTTCCTTTCCTCTGCCTAGCCCAATTTTTTTTTCTTCACTTAGTTTAACCGCCGGCTTCTTGGCCAATCCCCCCGTAGTGGGTAAATTGAGGAGCAAGCAAGCAAGCAAACCAGCTGCCGATCCCCCCGCAGTGCGTTGCGCCAGGTGACTAAGGAACAACCAACCAGCCAACCAACCAACCGCTCTTGAGCTCACCTTCACGACCTAATAAATGGACCCCTTAAAGCCTTAATGGTATTCTTCGAGCGTAACAGTATTGATAGTGAAAGCTCCACTCCCAGTCGCCCTTTTGAAACGACTCACTTGTGCGGGGAGCTATCTTTTTAATCCGTGCCTTTGAGGATTACTGTTGCTTGTGAGAGTTGTGTGCGACCACGGCGTGTTTTACTAAACAGCTAGAGTTGCTCCTGTTCACACTGCATGGGAGCATTCGTAAGGTAAATACTTAAGTGGCAAATACATTTGGTTATTCTCACAAGAGGGGGAGGGGCTTAGGCAATGTTTATAGTAATTAATGGTTGTGTCTTGCATAGCGCGCGAATAGTTGTTTGGAAGGAAAAAGAAAGGTACATTGGATAAGAAAGAACGCTGTAGAAAAGAGCTCTTTTTTTCTGAAAGTCTGCATAGCATTTTATCCTTAATTTGCCGCTAATTTTACATGTTCGAGTTCGCGCAATAAGCGTGTTACATTGAAATATTTATTACATTTATTTCATGAAAAAAGTTAGGCGAGCTCTTGTTTCTCCTTGACGGTGCTCTTCTCGTTAAAGTGTGGTGAAATCGCGTGGTGTCTCAGTGTCGGCGAGCATGTCATCCTTGTTTTCTGTGGCGTAGCCGAACCTGTTTCCTCGCACGAAAAACTCTTCTCGTTGGTCGACTTCTCTCCAGTATGCCTCAAAGTCGAGTGGCCGTCCCTGGCCACCGTACTCCACCGGCAGCGCTCTGGGCGGTATTTCCTCGTGAAGCTTCTCGAAGTTCTCACCGTGCAAACGATACTTGGATGAAGAATACGAGAAACGATACGCATTTTATAAAAAGCCGTAGAAGGCAGATTATTCAAGCAGGAAAATTTTGTGGATCATTGAAATGCACCGGGTGATTTCGCACAAGCTATAGCAACGCATTCTCATAGCACATCGTGAATATATGCGGACACACGGACACAAATACGCTAGCGGTGCTTAACATAGCTCGGCATACTCACTCATGAGTACACTCACTCACATTCATTTGAAGGGTGGAAGTGTATGAGTGAGTGACGAGGTGTGTGAGTAGGCGTCAGTATGAACGTGAGTGTGTACTCATCAGTGTTACTATGCGTGAGTATGAACGTATGAGTACCCATGAGGGTGAGTTGACGTGAGTATGAACGTGAGTGAGTATGCATGAGTGTGAGTGGACGTGAGCATGAACGTGAGTGAGTACTCATGAGTGTGAGTTTTGGAACGTGCGAATGCGCACGTTCCGATCTTATGAGCGTGTCTGATGGATCTTTTGATCCAGTGGGGACATGTGAAAACCGGTGGGTGTGAAAATCGTGATTGTGAACATAAGTGAGTGCTTGCAAGTGCGTATAAATGTGAGCGCAGAGGTTAATGAGAACCGTTGAGGTTGAGTGGATGTGAGTGTGAGTGATCGAGGAACGAAGTGAGTGGATGTATGAACGCGAGTATTTGTGGACAGGAGTAACTTTCAGGATATGAATGTGAGTGCCTCTAAGTGTGAGTAGACGCGACTGAGTGAGTACCGCAGAGTGAGTAGACGTGAGTGTGAACGTGAGAATGAACTTGTGCATGAAGATGGGAAACCCGTGAGTGTGAGTAGCGATGAGAATGAGCATTAGTAAACCACGTGAGTATGAACGTGAGTAAGTGCATGTGAGTATGAATAGACGAGAGAATGAAAATGGGTAAGCAGGTGTAAGCGTGAGTGAGCGCCCTTGAGTGTGAGTAGACGTATGGACGTGAGTGAGTAGCTCTGAATACTAGTGGGATATGAGTATGAGCGTGAGTGAATATGTATGATTGGGAGTGCACGTGAGTGGGAATGAGCACTCACACTCATTAGCTTGTGGTGTGAGTGTACCGTAAGTACAAACATGAGTGAGCACCTGTGAGTGTGAGTTGATGCGAGTACGAACGTGAGTACCCGTGAGTTTGCGTACGTATGAGTGTTAGTAGACATGAGTATGAACATGAGTGAGCAGCTTGGAGTGGCAGTAGACATGATTATGAACGTGAGTGAGTAACTTCGAGTTTGAGTATATGCGAGTATGAACACGAGTGAATACGTGTGAGTGTGAGTAGACATGAGTATGAACGTGAGTGAGCAGCTTGGAGCGTGAGTACACGTGGGTATGAACGTGAGTGAGCACCTATGGGTGGGATTGCACGTGAGTATGGACGTGAGTGAGTACCTGACATTGTGAACAGACGCATATATGAGCTTGAGTGAGTACGTGTGAGTGTGAGTACACGTGAATATGAACGTGAGTGAGTAGCTTGCAGTGTGAGTAATGTGAGCATGGCCGTGAGTGAGCATGTATGGATTTGAGTACACGTGAATATGAGCTTGAGTGAGTTGCTCAAAGTGTGAGCATACGTCACTATGAACATGAGTACGTATGAGTGAGAGTGCGCGTGGGTATGAACGTCGGTGAGCAGCTTTCACTGTGAAATTATATGAGTATGAACGTGAGAGAGTAGTTTGTAGTGTGAGTGTATGTGAGTATGAACTTGACATAGTACGTATCGGTGTGAGTACACGTGAGCATGAACGTGAGTGAGCACGTATGGGTGTGATTACACGTGAGCATGGATGTGAGTCAGTACCTGTCACTGTGAACAGACGCGTGTATGAGCATGAACGTGAGTGAGTGCGAAGGCCTGAAAAAAATTAGGATGAGTGAGTACGAGTGAGTATTGTCTTTTAGGGCCGCCCTGTGGTGCTTTAATAGCAAAATTTGCAAAGCTGTAATTTTGAGCATTTGATAAAATGACCCTCAAACTTAAAATCCACTCTCAAATTTTGCATCAACTTTTTAAACGACATCAACCGCGAAGATTACCTCAAATCTTTTTTTGGTAAATTAAGCTTATATCAGTTGACACATGTATGTAAACTCATTCACGGAAGTGTTGGAAAAACTGAAGTGCTTCTTAATAATAACTAGCTTCATATGTATTTAATGTCATTTTTTTTGCAGTTGAGGTCAAAAAATTATAAATAATTATGTATCATCTCAGGCGTCTTTTCAATGGAAGTTCTGAAACGGGGCTAAGGTACATTAGATGCCTGTACATCTGTACATTGTTAGTTTCGCCGAAGGAGCGAAAGCGCGGTACTACTGCACCGCACTGTTTAGAAATTGTAACTATGCAAATAATAAATTTGAAAAATAAATTCATAGAGGTTCTAATGCGCAATTTTGTCCCTTATATGTTCGAAAGGAACGCATGGTTGACATCCTGGAATAGTAACTTTTCAAAGCGTATAAAAATTGAATAACACGGTGTACTCGATTCGTAATCGAAAGAGCAAAGTATTTGCACACGCTGAAATTTTCTTTTTCCTTCAATGAATATTTTTCATCAGTAATGATGATGGTGATGATGATTTCTTTTGGCATATCCTTGGAATCAAAGCTGCGACAAATAGTCACCTAGCCTGAATGACATAATGAGGTTATACGTTTTAAAAATTAGCATTATGCATAATTCTTAATCATGGTTCTTTCTATTACAACCTCTATATCAATATTTACTTGTTGCTTTTATTTCTGTACCATATGTTTACTTCTGAAGCCTTATCTTTATGCATAACATTCATCTACTTTGTTTAAATTGATTGAATGAGAATGCGGTTGACTGCATGAGCTTGAGGAGCTAAATATCATATGAAAAAATAAAGTTCGTCGATTGATGTACTTGCTTACCCGCTCGGCCATCTTTGCTTTGATGAAGGGTTTGAAGAGTGCGAAAACCATGTCGAAAGCATATGACTGTCTTACAATGTGAACTGCTTTCAATCGCATCGGCATGCCATCCTGAAAACAAGAAGCATGTTGGCTGCGTTTTACAAAGGCTACATTTTCAATAAACCCGACCAGGGCGTGTCGTACCAGAAGTCGTCCTCAGTTATTACGGCTCAAAAAGTGCTCGCATAAGCTAGCATGCCCAATGTTTCTAGGATATTACGGCAACCTGTAGCGAGGCCAGATAAAATAAAAAGCGTCCTGCTTATCATTAGCGGTTGTTGCCGTGGGACTCGCCTACCTTGTCCGTCCTCGTTCACGTGGGCGTCGCACATGGGCCGAGCTGAGTTGACCTATACCTCAAGCAGTTGATCAGGCTCCTAGCGTTTACTTGAGGACAACAAGCGAATTTCAGTTCCACGGCTTTTTGCCCTATCCGTCACCCTTCCTTTCAGGCTACTGCGACTATGATTGGAAATGATAGCACACATTCGAGATCAGAATTAGTTGTAGAAATACATTGTATTACACAGCAGCTGGTAGCAAAGCTTAATTCTTTTAGTACTGTCGCATTAACCGCAATGGCAGTGACTGTCAAGTAATTCAACAGGTAAGTAATACTTCGTCCCGGTGTGAAACAAACACTACCGGCTTATGCGCTCACTGACGCACTGCGTCTATCAAGTAGCAAGAAATCGCGAAATGCGTGTCAAGACTTAGTACGTGCACCGTTGTCAGAAGCAAAAATATAGGAACTGCAGTCAACTGATGTGTACTTCAGTGTATCGTCTGCAGCTCGTTCCAGCAGTAAAGCTGCCTCTTCGCAACTTGCGCTACCAAAAAAAAATTTTTAAAAAATGCAAAAGAAAAGAAAGGAAAGACTGTCATTTCCTACCTGTACATATCCCAGGGCCTTTCTAACAAGCCCTATATTCACGGACAATATCTTGTCCGCAGTGAACTCGGCGTAATCAATCAAGAGAACCATTCCGGAGGTTTGTGTCGAAGGATTCAGCGCCATTTGTTCCAAACAAAGCAGACAAGCGCGATGAAAATCAGCGTATGGTAATTCTTCGGGTATCCATATACCTGGAAAAAAAAAAAGAAAGATTCCCACAATAGACCATCACAAAACCACAAAACATATTTCGGTGTACCCAAAAGTAGTCGTAGATTTATTGCAGCTTTGTTGTCGTTGTTGTTGTTGTTGTTGTTGTTGTTGTTGTTGTTGTTGTTGTTGTTGTTGTTGTTGTTGTTGTTGTTGTTGTTGTTGTTGTTGTTGTTGTTGTTGCGATGACAGACCAATCAAACCAAAATTAACTTCCTTCGATTATCGACAGTACAATTTGCGATCACTCCTGAGATTATATTTTAAAGAACATCTATCATCGAACTGCAGAGACGCATCTACAAAAATATTCAGTCACTTGTACATGGTGCCGACCTAATGCGCATTACGAGCGCAGATGTCCTGCTATCATATATGAGCTGAGTTTTATGCCATCCTCGGCAAGGTTAAACTTCGTTATATGTGCGCCCATCTCCTTCTTAGAATTCAATAGCATTTCTTCAGTGTAGGCCTGCCGTGACTTACTGAACTGGGCTTCCGACCCTTCTACTCTTGTCTATAGATAATAATTTGTAGCGGCCTTTAGAAGGCATCCAACTTTAGCCGGGTTGCAGAAACTAACAGAAAGAACAAACTGCAGCGGTAACGTTTAGTCTGTTCCTAACTTCTCATTCCAAGCTTCCAGCCAGTGGTCACTCGCGATGGTGGTGTTGTTACTCCGTCATCAAATTGACAGCTCTCACGTGAGCTGCCCAAAAGACTAGTGACTAGTTTCGAGGTTCACTGCATTTGCTATCAGAAGTACACGAAATTAACATTCTCTTATGTATGAAATGACATCTTTTCACGTTTCATGCATGCTGCTGTCCTTCTCTCTTCCATTTTGCGCTCATTCTATTTGCCAGAACTCATAAAACAGTATTATATATACTTAGAGGTTCTATTGTGCGCTACTGAGTATAGGTCGCATAAGTGGGCCACATTGTATGAATACGTAACGCAACATCTTTGTCGCATATTGGACTTCCCGATAGGTCTATACGCTGGAAACTTCATGGAATGTGCATCTAATAATGATGAAGAACGAGTTTTGTTTCCTAAGATGAGACACTGTCTGCGTAAGATTAAATAATTATGTCGTGTTTGAAGCGTCCTGCTTACCTGGTCTGCAGAGAAGAATCAGCCTACCGTGGCGATCCGTCTCTGGCAAAACCATGACCAGATTGCGAGCCGCTGGAGGAACTTTGCTCGGAAGTAATTCCCTTGTAAGAGGACGCGCTGATGACCCTACTTCTGTAGTAGTTTCGAATAGTTTGCAAGGCCGATTCCACGTCGTACTTCCGCACCCTCAGGAAGCGCAGAAGAAAGGCAGGGTCTCTCTGAGAATTCACTTCCGTCTCCACTGTAACAGATGACGCGAGAAACCAGTGTGCACTATTGTGTAATGAGCTGAGTAAGAACATGCAGCAAGGTTGACCAGCACCAAGGACGACGCTAAGGAAAAACATGGATAGCCTGGACGAGCGTTTCTCTTCTGTGTTCGTGTTTTTTTTCCCGAGTGCGTCTTTAGTGTGTCTTTGGACCAACTGGCCCATACAGAAGACCTGAACAACATGCAGGACGGTTCACAGCTAAAGAAAACGCGAGATCTATGCCTTGCTATCGAATAACGCTGAGATATGGATGCAAGCACGTAGGCCTATTTGTTCTTGTTACTTAGATATTCGCCAAATCTGTACTATAAATCAGCTTAGTCAAGTATTCACCTTATTTCCTTATATTGGTTTTATTAGCATCTTTAGGTGTCCCCTTTTACTAGCGAACCGCATTGTGAATTCTAAACAAGATCAGCCCAAGAACTGGATTATGCCGAGCCTTTCGACGCGGCATTTCACTCCGCAGTTTCAGCGATATTTAGGTTATATATCCGCTGATATCTTAATGTTGAAAGTAGGCTCCGCTAATTCCATATTACAATATTACAATCCAAGTCCGAGTAATTCTACATTATTAATAACTTTAATCATGACATTCAATTATTCGCATCTCGAAATACTTAAACACCTGTTGGTGCAAGCAAAGCTCAGGCCAGCAGGGCTTGAGGTAGTTTAGTTCCACAATAAGAATCCCATAATTCGAAAAGCATGGTACGCTAGAACAGCGCACCAAATTTCGAAGCAGCAAGGGTATTTAGCAAATTAGCAAAAATTTTAACAAAGGCCATACTCGTCAATAATTTCATTCTCACGCAGCTGTATTTCAGCAGGTCGTACAAAATACGAGTACACCATTTCGCGATTCTTTTCAAAGAGTGGACCACGCCCGTTTTTTTTTTTTTTTGTGTATCGCTGAAAGCAAATCAAATAGTTATATCAGAAAATAACGTTACGCCTGTGTAAATGTGGTTCTAGAAGAAACGTAAACACATTAAAAAAGGAATAAGTAATTTTTGTGCACTTGTGAAGAGCAGGGAAGTTTAGGATGAACATTGACAAATACGTTGAAAAAAAAACAACTAAAAAATCAGGCTGGCGGTTATAGATGTCGAGGACAGCTGTTCCCAAAATTCAAACAACATAGTTCAGGAAATAAGATCTATCAAATTTGAGGCCTTAACTACCACCTGATTTGTAAATCTTTAACCATCGTTCTAGACGGAAGTCGATAAGCCAAGCCAGTTTCCGACTACACACTGTTCGACTGGGCGTCGCCTTCAATCGACGCTACGCGCACCTTATGGCCGTGCGGGCAGCCCGTACTGTGAGCGCTGCCAAGTGAATGAGACATTAACACATCTATTGTGCGACTTCCCTCTATACGTGTCCCAACGGAACACGCTGGCTTCAAAGTTGGCAGGTGTAGTTGTGAAAACTCTAAGTGAAGCTAGCCTATTCTTCCGCAATGTCCGACCAGACCGCAACAGCAACTGCTACAAGGGCATTTATTCACTTTCTTAACAGTACTGGACTAGACAGTAGACTTTAAGAAGACCACTGCATAACGTGGCTTTTGTACAGTCGCATCACCTCTTCCTGTCCTCATCATCATCTTCGTCACTCTTTTTGCCCTTACCCTTTTCACCTGTTTAAAGTAGCAGGCGCGAGCTCACAAGCTCAGGCCGACCTCTCTGCCTTCTTCTAATCAATTCTATCTCTCTCTCTCAATCTTTATATCCATCACTGCTAAATGAAACTGGGATGACCTGTCAGACTGTGCAGCGCTTTTATACGTAGCGTTCGGACAAACAACTGCTGCAACCTTCACAAGGCAAGATTAACCAGCAGCAAACAACTCCTGCTGCACTCCTTGCGGTCTTGCTTTCCACTTCCCAGCTGTACTTGCTGTCAGTTAATATCATGAGACAGTGTAACTAAATATGAAGGAGTTTTCAACAATCACCGTTCATATCAGCTGACTGGAAAAATCAAGTTGTACACAAGAAGTTTCGTTAGCCGGCTGAAGCGCATGCTGAGACTTCGTGAGGACATCGGGCGTTATAGATAAAAGAAAAGTGTGAAATAGTGTATACTGCGGGATGGAACAACCTGGTTATGCACAGTATTTGTCAGTATGATATATAGTCGCAGCGTATGACTTTTGAGTGCCAGCAGTTAGTGCCGGCCACGCGTTATGTCAATGACGCATTACCTTTGAGTATCAACTAACCGAAAACAAAAGCAAAAGCGCAACGCACTTTATTGGGGCTGCAGTGATATCTGTGCATTCTTCCTAAATGTGCTTCTATAGTGCATCGCAGAAACAGGAAAGTACAGAAGAGCTTTGAAACACAGCATGCAACGTGCAGGTAATACGCACTAGAGCTGTGAACGGGCCAAATTTTAGAGCCCAGCCTGGCCCGGGCCCACTGACTGCATCGAAGGCCCGCCCGAGCCCGACGCAAGAGTGATGCGAGCCCGCCCGGCCCGCCCGACGTACAAAAATCAAAGCCCGGCCCGGTCCGTCCTGACATTATGAAGGTTTACTGCTTTGCTGCGGAGACAAGATGCCGTTTTTCGATAATTTCGCATTATATTCAACATATCAAAGTGAAACATAAGGAAACGACACATTACAGTCACTATATGCAACGATTACAAGTTGTCGTGTAAAAGTAAGCTGTCCAGTGATTCAGGCTTCAGTGAAATGCGGCGCTCCTGCGTCACATATCCCGCCCAACTGAAGTTCACTTCGCTGTCGCACAGCCAGATTTGCCAATATATTTTTCGGAAGCATAGCAAGCTTGGAATATTTAGACCGTTTGTTCTTCCAGAATTTTAGTACCTCAGACGTTGAGGGAATTATTCCGTCTATAGACAATCACAGAGCTCATCTTGTGTGGCTTCACCCTCTCCCCTTGCGTTTAAAGTGGCTAAAGGAAAGAACCGAGAAAAGGGACGGGGGGCGGTTGCGCAGAAGGCGCTACGGGGCCGAAAATAGTTCCTACACAACGTCTATCTGGGGCTTGATTCAAGCTTTTCATCTGGCACGGCCCGCCCGACAAAAACAATGTAGCCCGAGCCTAGCCCGGGCCCGAAATGAGAAGACCGGCCCGCGGGCCGGGCCGGGCTCCGGCTTTCGGGCTACGCGAAGCCCGTGCACACGCACTAAGCCTTGCCCGGCTTTCTATCGAGTTGCGACAGGACGCGAGCTCGCAGTTTGTGAACCATGCACTATCCTGGGCCCGATACTGTACGGGCCTGCACACCCCTTGTGTTCTAAAGAGCCGAAGGCTTCAATAGCGCCGGCAGCGGGTAGGAGGGCCCGTTACAGTGTTCATTTCACACGAAGTCGACGCTTGGACTTCGTGCGCACATCTTTAAAGGTGTACCGATTGCTTACCTTCCAAAAGTTGAGAAAGTCTTTCCAAGGCTTCCTTTCGCTTCGCCGATGTCTCTCCCAACTCTTCCTCGGCTATCCGCTGCAAATTAAAGGGAAGCGCACCTTCCGAACTATCCCACACGTCGTCGACACATTTTTTGGTGTAAATGCCAGACATTATTCGGAACAGATGTGATCGAAAGACACAAAAGTAGATCCAACCGAGCCAGCAGCTAGACGCGTTGTCCCAAAAGTGCCTTTACTGTGAAGACTGCGAACACTGTGCCACAGACAGGAAAAATGACGTCTATGGGAGCCGCGCGAGACAGTAACGGGAAGGCTTCCTTAGCGGCTTTGCTAGTACGTAAACACACGTGAACCGGTCGCGAAGGAAAGTTCGCGAAACGGCGCTTGTGGAAGCAATGTTAATTCTCTTGCTTGTATGCACATATTCCCGTGCATGCTGACGCAAAACGTTTGTTTATGTCAGCCTCATCTACCTTGGTCATCTCACATGAGCGCTTTTCCGGTTAGGCAGAGCTTTTACATACAGAGAAGTGAGGCATAAGCCGTAGTCAATAGAAGTAACATCCAGCAGCCACGGCAGTCACAGACGTTATCAATGTATATTGTTTTTGACACTCTGCGAGTCTTGATTATGTTATTTTGTGCGCACTTTTTTAATAAGGATCACATTCCGGCTGCTCACGCGAAGCAGTAGCGAGCGTTAATTGAAATAATGGAGTCAATCAAAATAATACTTATTAAAAGCATAATACTAAGATACATATTTAGCCAAGAAACGCCTTGACGGCAAAAATAATGAGACGAGAAGAGTACTACAATAAAGCAAGAGTAAAAAAAAAAAACACGAGGCCTGCGCGGAACCTTGCAGTACAATCACAGCGAAAGCTGGAAGAGTGGCCTTTCTAGAGCCTTTTTGCTAACTCTCTTGTGGCAACTACTACTAGTTCACTAGCATGGCACCCACTACACCATAAATCATAATTTTGTAAAGTAGAGAAGCACCATCTACGCCATTTTTCGTTATTCTGCAGACAAGCGAAGTACTCGCCACACATCTGTAATTCATCGCGTGCAGTTTGTTGATTCCGTGGCTGATGTCGAGGAAGAATTACGGCTATGCCCTGTGTAATGGTTTGGAAACTTTAAACGACCAGCTAATTACGTAATTCCCATTGTGTTACGCGCGGTCCTTATTTTACTCTCCTACGACGTTATATTACATATGGTAAATTGATTCCTTGGCAACTAATACAAGTACACTTGCCAGGTACCCACTACGCCATAAATTATCACAATTTATTTGAAGTACGGGAAACATACACTATGCTATATTATTCGTCATTCTACAGCGTGGTTCCCGCGACAGATCTGTAAGGCTTTATGTGCACTTTGTTGATGCTGTTGCTGATGGCAATGAAGGATTATTTCTGGGCTTTTTTCAATGTGTTGGAAGCACTCAGCGACCCACCCGCTACGAAATTCGCATCGTGTGACGATTGGTTATTATTTTATTCTTCTACCATGCTATTATACATATGTTAACGCGATTCCTTCTTGCGAATGTGTTTCAAGCACTGGCGCGGCTTAATGGTAGAATACTCGGCTACCACGCATAGGGACCGGGTTCGAGTCCCGTTCTATCCGTAGTATTTTTTCTAAATTAAATTTTTTTTAATACTTCGCGCGATAGTGGTTACGGACACTGGCGGCGGCGGCGGCCAACTACGACGCCAAAAACGGCCGTTGTGAGACCATAACAGCTTTCGCTGTAAAAGAAAATTTAAGCATGTCCTAACAGCTCGCTTACCCTTGGAAACACATTAACACTCCGCCTACGTTGCTGTATTTTAACCTTTGCGTGCGTACATTTTGTGTGCCTATGTTTCAGGATGCCGCGTTGTTTTTGCTGTATGTTTGTACTACATTTTTTTTAAAATCATGCTACTCTTTTATTGCTTGGCCCTTCCCCTATCTTTCTCTTATTTAATGCCCAGTGAGGGGCACTTCAGGGTCAAATAAATAATGATGACGATGACTATGATGATGATGATGATGATGATCAAAGAAGCCAAAAATCATGTCGGCCTAAATTTCCTTTCTTGATTCATGACATATCCCTTATCACGAAATGCGATTCGCTTAGTCGTGCTGCTGCAGGCGCGATGACAGTCCAAAGAAAAAGAGGAAAAAAAAGTCGTGTGTGTTTATTCTGCGTGCCCCAATTTGTTGAGTCTTTATTACAAAAAGGTGACTTCGTTTTCGATTTCCGCATCCGTAGCAAAATTGTTATCGTGAATCGTAACGAAGCCGTAGCTGCCGTCCTCCTTGTAGTCGTCCTCGTAGGCCTCGAGTTTCTTCCAGAATCCGTCAAAGTCGAGTGGAGGTGCGTCTCCGCCGTACTCTTCAGGCAGAATGTGTGGAGATATGTGCTTGTGGAGTTCTTTGAAATCGTATCCGTAGGGATGAAACTGCGCAGCAACAAACGAAAGGCAGAGCCAGTGTAATATCAACATTGTCATCGCAATAGTGGGCGTGCACACAAAAGGGGCAAGGGAGGAGGGCTGTCCACACTCCCACCCCCCCACCCCCCCTTCCCCCCGCATTCATTTAATGAGGGCGCGAAGTCTGCCCAATACTTTTACTCAGCCGGACCCGGCCCGTCATTGTTAAAAATGAACATTGTTATGTTCATGCAGGTTTCTGGCGATAATGGCTGCTGTAATAATAATAATAATAATAATAATAATAATAATAATAATAATAATAATAATAATAATAATAATAATAATAATAATAATAATAATAATAATCACAGTTTCGCTTCAAGGGCGCAGTAATGAATGAATGCGATAGCAACAAATTGGAATGTAACTCGAAGAACGGCAAGCAGCTCGAAACTTGCTGCGCGCTGCTCAAGCACAAAGGACGCAGGAAAAAAAAACCACACACACACACACACACACACACACACACACACACACACACACACACACACACACACATGGTGAGTGCAAACTAGCAATTGTCACCACTCGACACTTGCAGCGCGCTGCTCAAACACAAAGAAGGCTGCACGAAAAGAACGCACAGGTATACACAGGACGGGCGCGATTTAACTTTCACAGTTGTTACTTCAATTAGCCCCAACTTTGGCTCTCCTATAGCTGGTTGCTCGGTAGATCGCCTCATTTTCACCGCATATAAAACTGCTATGCACCTTCCTAAAGGGTACCACTACGAGTAAACTTCTACAGTTGGGTGTGCATAACACGACTGATGGAACTAGTCGAAGCACACATCCTTGGTCACTATACCCCGTGTTTCCCAGTCCGAAACAGGAGGGTTGCTCCTTCAGCGCCTCAACATTAACCTCATAGGAGGCATCACACCCTCATATTCACCCCCGAATGCATTACCGACAGTCTATACATTCCATCATTGCCCAAAAATACCCATCTCACCCATAATCACGACCGTAGAATAGCCAGAGCTAGGTCGCTTCATAAGCGCTACCCATCTTCGACCCCGGTCACTTATGCTGATGCCACAGAATATTCGCATCGTCCGGCCTTTGCAGTGGCAGTCTCAGATTATGCCCACAAACTGCTTTCTTGCGCCACTTTCGACCGAGTGGCTAAACCAATCGAGGCGGGAGAAGCTGCGATAGCTTTAGCAATTGCTCACACCCAGGCACAGTATATATATTCTCAGATTCAAAAACGGCCATTTGTAATTTTGCGATGCGTCGAATTAACTTCACCCGCCCACCGTATCCTACAATTCCTCCCTCCTCCTAAACGAATAATGACTATTTTGTGGGTTCCAGCGCATTGTGGACATCCCGAGAATACAGACGTCCATGAACAAGCACGAGCACTCGTCAACCGGGCAAGTGCGGGTGGTCTGCTTTCATTTCACAGCGCACAAGGAATGCCTACTCACCTACCATGAAATTACTTTAAATTACCGCAATTCCCGCATGATCTACCCACCATAACATAAATTGCTGACCCAGGCTGAGCAAATCGCTTGGCGCCGACTCCAAACGGGCACCTTGATTTCCCACTTCATCAATTCCCAAATTCACCATGGTGACGCCTTACCCCATTGTCGTCTCTGCTCGAGTCCGCGAGCGCACTTTAATCATATAGTCACGGGGTCGTGTTGTTGACGAAGGCAGCAGTCGGTGTGTCCAAGTTGAAACTCTTCACTTAGCCGAATTTGTGGCCGAGAAACTAAAACTCAAGCTACAGCGAGCAATGCACGCTGTACACTGATATCGGCGAACAGAGCGTCGGCCGTCGAGAATCTGACAAGCGGTCAAGCTGGTCGGCTATTACACATGTGCTATCGAAGATTCCAATGTTATCGCTGGTGGTCGCGTAAGCTCTGGAATAAACTACAGTGGAACCTCGGTGATACAATCGCGGCTCGTACGGATTTCGGGTGATACGAATTTTTGGGGGGCGAAGCTCCTTAGGGCCTAGCCTCGTTGGCGTCCGTCACGCTACACAAAACCGAAACCGAAACTTACCTGCACAACGAAAAACGAAAATATCTGTGCAAAAAACCGACTTTATGTGTATATTAATCAAGTATATGACAGCACAATAAAAGGCTGCTAACCTTATGAGGCTGCGGAAATGGCTAGGCTAGGCAGCGTGTGCGTCAGCAGGCCTTCGATTGCGTTATCGCAGAAAGAAATTGATTTTCTTCAGAACGCTTGTGCACGTGATGTTCATGGCGCGCCAACACGATGATTATGTATTCATAGGTTTTTACTGTTTTTATCATTTTATCGTTCCTCCTATTTTTTGTCAGATATTGCACAAGTATATATTGCGCGGTTCTGGCAAATAAATCTAGTTGAAAGTCAGCGCCGCCGTCTGTGTCCTTCTTTTACTTGTCCTCCGTCTTTAGCGCTGTTTTTATGTGAATTATGTCTTACCAACTCGCCCAAGCCACCACTTTAACCACTTTAGCTGCTAACCAGAACAAAATAAAAAAGCCACAACGCTGTACAAACACCGAACAAAAGGTTAACAAGATCAAAATAAAACACTGTTAACCAGAACAAAATAAAAGGCCACAATACCATAAAAAACCGACACTTAAGCACCCATCGATCAAAGCATATGACAAAAAAAAGGTTTAACAATACACTAATATAAATCATAATTGTGGACAGAACAATATAAAACTCCTGGAAGCACAAACCCTTTATCCTAGTCGGCCATTTCAACGTAGACATTATGGACCTTAGGACCTAGCTTTGTCGTCCGCGCTCACGGTCCGCTGTCATGGTGGTTAGCAAACCGTTGCTATAGTCGAAACATATGTGTGTAAGTGAATCGATTCACGGTTACCGAACGATCCCCGTGCTTCGCCCACCTATCATCATTCACTTCGTGGATATGCGTGTTTTTTCGACCACTTAATTCCTTTCAATTTAAGTGAGAACCATTGCACTACATTTAAGAAACAACCAAAAAATTGAAGGACACTTTGTACATTCCCAAGTGTGTACGGCGAAAGCGTGTGGCCATTCGACTGACTATACCATGTCTTTTTTCTTTTACACTCTCAGTGGGATAACACACAAATCGAATGTGTGCGTGTTTTCTTGTTTAATTTTTTTACCGCGAGTCGCACCCGAGACGCGAGACTAATCTTCCTCCGTTCGCATGCGTTCGCATTTTCTCTCGCTTTGCGCATCGTGCAAACGCCATCCGCGTTCTAGCGCTTAAATTGACGGACCCTTTGTAAATGCCAAAGTGTGTTCCGCGAACGCCTGTGTCCACTGAGACGGCGTCGGTCAGAATGATTCCAAACGCTGGGCACAGCGACGCTACGCAAGCAAAGCGCTGTAGAGTCCGACGCGACCGGCGTCCGTTTGCGCACCCCGGCGGCCACCTGGCTCCGTGTCAGAGCTCGGACGGACGGACACGGATGGATGGACACGGACGGACGAATACGGACGGACGGACGGACGTGAGCATGAGACATTAAAGGCGTTCGCCTTAATAATGTCCCCTATCCTTCCCATGGATTAATTGTCTGCCGGCTTCAATAGCTGCCTTACCGTATAATTTTATACAAAACTTTGAGCTGACTAATGCCGCAATTTCACAACATGGTGGAATTCGACACCGTACAGAACAGCATACCAGAATTGCTGTGGGAGAGCTCTGTGAAGCTGTGTTTAGAGAAATTTATTTTCACAGGCGGTGAACATCAATAGCATTTGAACAGAACATTTCAACAAAATGGAACATGCACAAACACACGAAATTTTTGTTCCAGACATGCCCATGGCTGACAGCTGCGAACGGAGCCGTCCGGCCATTGACAACTGCTAGCATTTGAACAGAACATTTCAACAAAATGGCACATGCACAAACACATGAAATTTTTGTTCCAGATATGGCCATCCCCGCGTACTGCGAACGGAGCCGTCCGGCCATTGACAACTGCTTTCTTGTTATGTCGTACGACCTGCATGCATGCCCTGCCGCCTTAACATATCTTTGCCCAACGTATGCCGTGAAATTTAGAGCAAGCAGCAAAGCTGACCAGACAGCATGTTCAAAGGCTAACTGCTGCGTATGTCTTTAATTTAAGATCATGTGCCGCTTTTTCTGTAGTCCCGGCCAAGGCCCGTTAGCCTACAATGTAATGGAGCAATGTTGTTGCGAACCGTTTTTCACCCCGCTACGTTTGATACGAACGTACGCTACCACGTAGGTTCGAACCAAGGAGGATAAAAAAATTTTTTTTCACCACTTAATCAAATCCCCATCAGTATTCAAAACAAAGACGGGTGTGACATCCCAAGAGTTGATTCTATTAAGATCTTGGGTCTTGTGATAGATGCTAAAGGATGTAATGCCAGGGCCATAGCTCATCTAACTACAGAGACAGAAAATATAATGAGGCTAATCATGCGAGTTTCCGGTAGGAAAGGCGGCATAGGGGAGGACATGATGCTTAGGGTTCATCATGCTTTCCTTATGAGCCACGTGAATTATATAGTATCTGCTCTTAATTGGACAAAATCAGAAAAGCATAAGATAGATACACTCATGCGCAAAAGCATCAAGAAAGTGCTCGGTATCCCAATTACAACCAGTACGGAGGCACTTTAGAAGCTAGGGGTCCATAATACTATGGATGAGCTAGCAGAAGCACAAAGGATGGCACAAATTACCAGATTATCTGGAACCAAAGCAGGAAGGGCCCTGTTGAGCGCCGCAGGCCTGCAACCTGGCATTAACTAAGGCGATGCGATTCAACTAGACAGCCAAGTCAGGGAATCCTTCATTGTTGACCCCGTCCCAAGAAACGTAAATCCACAATTTAACCAGGGTCGGAGGCTCGCAAGGGCAAGAGCACTCTTAAAGAATCCAATCGGTACGGAAGCATTCGTAGACGCAGCCCGTCACGAAAATGTTAGTAGATTTTCGGTCGCTATAGTCGAACCACAAAGTAGATCTTCTCTCGTCCGCCTCACTTCGCACCTCAATGGCAGAAGTAGCTGAACAGGTCGCGGTGGCTATGGCACTACTAGATCCTAAACACACCACTGTGTACACTGACTCCCCCGAGCTGCTGTCAGGGCCTTTCAGTCGGGTCTAGTCTCAAAAGAGGCCGCGAGGGTCCTTCAAGGCAGGTCCCTGCAGAACGAAATTCATCACATTATCTGGTTCCCGGCTCACTTGGGTCCAGACGTCTTACCGGGCCAACCGAACCCTAATGAGATCGCTCATCATCGTGCGCGAGGATTCATCTGCCGCGGCGATGAGGGGCCCTCTAATGGTTCGGAACAGCTCGAGTTCGGTGATCCGCTCGTCACCTTCCACGAGATTACCTCGCACTACAGGGGAATTAGACGGAATGTTCCCATCCCCCCCACCACAAACTTAATAGAGCACAATCTGTCACGCTGAGAATGCTCCAAACGAATTCTCACCCATCAAAAAGCTTCCTGAGCATGATACATGCGGAGATGGACCCAACATGCCCAGACTGCGGAGAAATCAGCTCATTGCAACACATGCTCTGGCGATGCCCTGCGTTTCAGGACTGCTGTCAAGAAGACTGGTGGACCGCTGCTGTCAACGACCCCAGCTACGACGTCCAGCTCCTGGCTGTCCGGAAGGCCCGTGAGAGGGCGGAGAGGCTTGGCCTCCCCGTCCCGACATGGGTCTAGCCAGGAGTTGGATGTATAAACACCACATCCTCTTTCGTCCGGACCAAATAAATGTCTTTTCTCTCTCTCTCTCTAATCCTCCTTGGTTCGAACAGGTACTGCCCGCTTTGCCGCGGAAGTCACGGAAAATTGCGCACGCGAATGTTGGAGGCCCTAATGCGCATCATGGCCTCCGAGATTAGCCGGCGGCCCGCCGTTGCTTCGGCAGTCTCATTCGGCGCGTCGCCCAGCGGAGAAGTGTAATTTTGTCGCCTCCTGAAGGCGCCGCGAGGTGGCGATCTTTCCCCATGAGTCGGCGCGCCGGCTCTCGGGCCATGCGTGCGCAACAAGGAAAGACAGTTCTTTGTTTGTCTTTTTTTTCTGGTCGGCCGGTGTCTCGCGTACATATATTTAGGTGCACGTGGAAGAACCTCACCTGATCTCCCCCTTCCTCCCTCTTTCTTTCTTTTTGTTTCCTGTTTTTTTTTTTTTTTTTTTTTTTTTTTTTTTTTTTTTTTTTTTTTTTTTTCCTGCGGCCGCATTTACATGGAGGCGACAGCTGAAGGCTTGTGTAGCTACGTTTTGGTGCACGTCGAAGAACCCCAGGTGGTATTATTTCGTGTGCCGCCGCAATTTGATGGACGCCACATGCTTTTTTTTTTTTTTTTTTTTGGCGGGAGGCGAATTTTGATGGAGGCGGAATTGCTAAAGGGCCGTGTTTTTTAAATTTAGGTGCACTTTGAATAACACCAGATGTTAAACAATTTTCTGAGCCCTCCACTGACGCGCGCCTCTTCTTACCACGCTTTCATTACTCTTTCCCCTCCAAAGACGCTGAGCCGTGGTTCCTGCAATGGCTGCACAGAAAAAATTGAAGGACACTTTGTACATTCCAAAGTGTGTTCGGCGAGAGCTTGTGGCCATTCGACTGACTATACCATGTGTTTTTGTCCGAGGTCCATCGAGCCATTATAAAGCGGGCTCGACGTATCGCCGGAATCATCCTAGGGACCCCGGACTAGGGGTCCCTCCCATGCTCTCCTCTCAATTGAAATTATCAATAAGGATGTTTCACTCACACGGTTAAAGTCCTATACACAGCGCGATTGTTAATGCTATCGCGCGGACAGGCGGCCGCTTCCATGGCGAGAGGGAATTAGTGTGAGCGCAGTTACTGACTCTTCCTTGTCAACTGGACATATCATCATCATTTGTACAACTTCATCATCTGTATATATCATCATCATCGTGGGTGAACCCGCGCTCGACTGGAATAAAGAGGTTCCTCACTATATATGTATATATATATGCCGTGGAACACAAGTGCTAATTTTTTTTTAACTTTTTAAATCAAACATTGCCGTTCGTTAAAAGTTTCGTGTTGCGCCGTTTGTGTTGTCTTGCCCTCTGTGTCCCTGTCGGCAAGTTGGCGTTGTTCCACAGATGTTACATATCGACAAGACCAAGCAGCTGCTCTCCTTACCCTTTCAGTCATCTTCTTCTTGAGGAATGGCTTAATCAGTGCGTAGAGCATGTCGAACGCGAGCCCCTCTCGCAGAGCGTACATAGCTTTCATGCGCATGGGCATGCAATCCTATAGACGAAGAAAAACAGAAAGTGTCGGGAATCACTGGCCAAATATCAGAATAATCATGGAAGGTTCTTTACACACATAAGCGAAATTATCTAGTACGGCGGACCGTCATTTGCTCAACAACTCAATCACTGGAGTGAAAGTGAACAATGGCAATGCAGCTATTACAGCATCCAATAGCCAACTTTATCCAAAGTCAACACTAGCCAAGATTTACCTAAAATATGCAAACACTGGCCACTCTATCATGTAGCAACACTGGCGGGCATGCCTCACAATATTTTGGCTAGGCTAGCCAGTATTGGAAGTAATTTAACCAACCTCAGTTGATACTCATTAGTACTGGTAGCACGCGAATGTGGTATATGAATTTCGTCAGAAATATCGGGCGCAACCTGTTACAGAATGTGGGTGTAAGTGACCCACAAAAAGACTCGCTTAACACTGAGGCACAGAATATACCGGACTTTTGAGATCTAGTCACAATGAAGGAGAAACATGCAATTGGAAGCAGAGATCACACAATACAGTTGTAAGTCAAAGGCATGGCACGTGATCTTTCAGCGATCATTTAACACTGCAGCTATGACATATAAACTCTGTCGGCTAAGCACAGCGTACGTTCTGGCTGTAAGAACAAAACTATTTTTTTAAATCCTTATCTGAAAGCTGTACAAAATGATATTTTTGAACAATATGATTAGCTATGTTTAAATATTATCCCGCTTTGGAGTTACCAGCGGCTCGGCGAGCGCGGTTAGTATGTGCCTAGCTCCACTCCCTGTCTTGCCATTTCCTCATCAACGACCTTCGGAACTCCCTTTTCCCAAATAAAAGAATCTATCTATCTATCTATCTATCTATCTATCTATCTATCTATCTATCTATCTATCTATCTATCTATCTATCTATCTATCTATCTATCTATCTATCTATCTATCTATCTATCTATCTATCTATCTATCTATCTATCTATCTATCTATCTATCTATCTATCTATCTATCTATCTATCTATCTATCTATCTATCTATCTATCTATCTATCTATCTATCTATCTATCTATCTATCTATCTATCTATCTATCTATCTATTTTGCTGGGCTTTTCATATCGCACTGAGGAGAAAAGATTTTAAAAAAATCAGAAAAGAGGAGGGACGCTTTCGTATGTCTTCATAAGGGGAGCAACTACCAAGTGTTGTAGAGTGTGAGTGTTAGCCTATATATATATATATATATATATATATATATATATATATATATATATATATAAAGTGCATAAGTATACTTAATACCACATGGTCAAAATAAATCCGAACCCGACTAATCTATCGTTTTTCTTGAGATCATGACGATTACGACAATGATGATGATTTCCTGTCGGCATATGGACAAAGGACACCAGACCAGCAAAATACTCTGCCACGGCGGTCGAAATCCGATAGCGGCTAAATGCAAGAGACACGTGTACTATGCGACGTCAGCGCACGTTAATGAACGCACGATGGTCAACATTTCCCGAGCCCTGCACTACAGTGCGCCTCATGGTCATATCGTGGTTATGGCACGTAAAAGCCTAGATAAGGATTATGAAGAGAGCTTGGCCATGGACACTCACTGCATCATCATCAGCATCACCATCCGCCTGACTGCTCCCAGTGCAGGGCAAAGACCTCTCCCATGTTCCGCCAATCAACCGGTCCTTTGTGTGCTGCGCATCTGCCTACCTTTTCGTCTCCCCACGAGCGTTTGCCTTCTCTTTGCGCGCGACTACATTCATCAATCAAAACAACGTGCTGGTATAAGACCAAAGAGAACACATTTGTTGCCTGTTTTTAATGCTAACGCAACTTGTTTCGAAATACGGTAACTTTCGCACACGTACCTGAAGGTACTCGAAGCCTCTTCGAATGAGGCCCACATTGACGGAGAGCACTTTTTCCGGCGTCAAGTTAGCGTAGTCGAACAGCATCACCATGCCCAACGTTTGCGTGGTGGGATCCTTAGCTAAATGCTCAAGGCAAAGCATGGTGGCCCGGTGCATCTCGACGTAAGATGATTCCGCGATATCCCAAGAACCTGGAAAGTGACAGGGCACAAGAGGAAAATGAAGTGGGAGTTCCTTTTGTGGAGAGGTTTTACGTCTAATATTTATCTGTCGAAATTGGTGACTGTGAGAGGAATCTATAGCTTGGGGGAGCCCAATAAATTGCATGAGAACGATTTCCTTCAATGTTGCAAAACGAAGCAAAAAATGAACGTATCACGTTTACAGCTTGATAACTCAATAATGAGGAAACGTGATCGGAGCTCTTTAAGCTACCCGTAATTGGAAATAAAACAGAAAAAAAATGTTTTCTTATGCATTGCTCTGGTACACACAGCTGATACACATGCAGACGCAGTGCTCAACAGAGATAAAGACAATACCCCTTGTTTCAACGTTAGCTCAGCGGCCTTCTTAGACGATCTCATATATTGACTGTTTCACAATGAGAATTTTTTAAAACCTTTGTAAACTTTGCGACAGTGTCATATAACCTTTAAAACTTATATATATATATAAATTTTGTCCGTTCGATATGCTGTAAGAGACTTCAGCATTCAGAAAAATTCGACTCATGAGAGTTACACATCTGATGGTCACGTGCCTCCATATTTCATACCTTCTAATTATTTAGTAATACTCATTTAAAAAAATTCTGGGCCCTAAATCAAGTTTATGCTTCAGTCAGTCTCTACAGCTGACCTTTATCTCGGAAGTGCAAACATTCTCACTAAATAAATAATTAGCTTTCTAAGACCAATTGAAACAGAAAAATCGGTTCGAGAGCTTGCTGGGTACTAACACAGCCCACGTGCAACGCATTTTCTGAAGCTGTTATTGTAACGCCTGCTTTGTCCGCCATGGTGGATCAGTGGCTGCTGATGGACCCGAATGTCACGGGTTCGATCCCGGCCGCGGCAGTCGCATTTCGGTGGAGGCAAAATGGTAGAGGCCTCTGTACTGTGCGATGGCAGTGCACGTTAAAAAACACCAGATGGTCGAAATTTCCAGAGCCCTCCACTACTGCGTCTCTCATAGCCATATCGTTGTTTTTGGACGTAAACCCCCAGATATTATTATGTAACGCCGCATTCAACATAGGAGTGGTTAACTATGTCAATAGCTAAGGATTCATTGCACCGATGTTTCTAGCAGTTAGTTAGTTAGTTAGTTAGTTAGTTAGTTAGTTAGTTATTTAGTTAGTTAGTTAGTTAGTTAGTTAGTTAGTTAGTTAGTTAGTTAGTTAGTTAGTTAGTTAGTTAGTTAGTTAGTTAGTTAGTTAGTTAGTTAGTTAGTTAGTTAGTTAGTTAGTTAGTTAGTTAGTTAGTTAGTTAGTTAGTTCCTCGCAACCGTTCATGCGGATGGCATGATGTGACTCGTCGCCGGAGCTATACACACCCATCTTGATGAAAAAGATGGGGCGCCCGTAGACGTCCTTTTCCGGCATTATCATCATGATCCTGCGTGTCGCTGGCGATATGCTGGATGGCACTAAGTCCCGGAAGACGGGCCCGCTCGTGCTGCGGTTCCGGTAGTAGTTCCGGATGCTACGCAGCGCCGCCTCCACGTTGTATTTCCGGACACGCAGGAACCGGAGGAGAAACGCGGCATCTTTTCTCGGGTGGAAGTACTCTTCCTCTTCTACGGAAACGGAAGCAATGGCGTTCATTGTGGAAATGTTTTGTCACTTTTATTCTCATGTACTGGCGAAAAAGAAAAAAAAAAGATGAAATTAGTTGCTTTTGTAATACAGTGGAATCTCGTTGATTTGTTTTTTTTTTTTTCAGGGTAACTGGATAATAAAGCGTATTATGCGAAATTCGTATTAACCGAAGAGGTGTTAAATAAGGGAGGACAATATACATACTCCGTCAGCAGCTCACTTTTACTGAGCAACACTGAAGTAACTGGTCAATTTGCGCTCCGCTTCCTTCTTTTTGCGGCGAAAAGATCGCTGCCAGACGATCTTTTCGCCGCAATACCGACGCTGCTGCGGCCTCAGCAGCTCTGCAACGTGCAGATCTTGGCTCGTTGGAACGCGGTTTGAGCTAGTACACCGAAGAATAAACGTAGGATTTCTAGATATATCGGTCAAGATCCACTTTAGCGATCGTATCATCCAATTCGGGGCAAAAATGTGATCGTATTAAGCGCGTGAAAATGAATTATTTCCAGGAAACGTTAGCCGGGAATTTAAAGCAAAACGTATTAGGCCGAAAAACGTATTATGCAGAATCGTATCGACGAGATTCCCCTGTATATTCTCTGACTCTTTCAAGCACCTCCGTATTCTGAGGCAAAAGTTACCAACTGTCGTAAGTCCCGTAGAAACATATTGTCATCATAAAAAAAAAAAAAAAAAAGTCAAAAAGGAACAACGACTACAAAATAATAGGAAAAAAGCGTTTGAACCAGGCTCCCGTCATTGTGAACATGGCTTCCGTCAGGGAAGCCAAAACTACTTTTTTTTTATTAATCAATGGTCAGTGTTTTTTCTTTTACTTCTTATGATGTCACTTCGGACCGGACAGGCTTCCGTCAAAACCTCGACTTCATAAATCTACTGACAGCGTAACGATTTCGTTTAGGTACGCTTCACTCGCCACGAAGTAGGCATTCAAAAGTGCTTGCCCCACTTACAAGCGTACGCAAAACTAGCGTAATCCACGAAACCACGAAAGCCAGGTTCTTGATTCTGGTGTCACAGGCTATTACAATTATTGAGGCCACAGCGATGGCACGGACAGCACTGCGATACATAGGTCGACGTGCAGCCCCAATCAAGTATCAAGTAAGGTCAAACAACCTTCCAAATTTTTCCAGTTGTAATCCGCATTCTCTCAGTAAGCTAAAGATTCCGTGATTTACTAGGAGTCCCCTCGTGAGAATGTCCTCTGTTATCCCTGGATCGTCGATATCGAAGTGTCACGAACTCAGTCACTGGCGCCGTCTAACGCGCTCCCTGTGATGCTTTGAGTGCGCCTCGTATTTTCCATTCCAGCGCCCAGATATTTTTACTTAAAGCCGGCAAAAGATTATTGTGCGGTGTAATACCGCCAACTCGAAAAGCGCATGACAGATTTGAACACAGTGCACAACAGAGAACGTAGAATGCCCTTCTTTGTGTTTAGCATGCACAACGCAATGCACGGGGGGCATTAGGCTAATTCGTGTTTTCTGCAAAGAACGTTCAAGTGAGTTTAACCACACGGGCCATTTTCTATATAGCTTCGTTATTCAATATAGTATATAAGATGCAACTGTGCATCTTTAGAAAGCGACAGTTTTTTTTTTCAGCGCTCGCTTACCTGATAACAATTGCAGCAACTTTTCGAGCGATTCCTTTCTTCGCGCTGGAATTTCTCCGAGCTCGTCCTCGGCAATACGTTGCAGATTCGAAGGCAGAGCCCCTTCAGACGTGTCGATCTCGTCCAGTGGCTTTTTCATGTAGTACACGCCGCTCATGGTGCCTGGCGGGCCGTGAAAGCGACTGGAATGACGAACACAGTCAAGAGCTTCTCGTAAACAGCTTTCTTTCGGCGCGCACTCTTTCCGGAATGAAAGCGAGCGGGTTTCAGACATGTGGCGCGTGCCTGGAAAACGTATTCGGTTCAAATCGCTCGTTGGGGATAACGAAGTCCCGTTCGCAGCCACTCACGGGCACAAAGACATCCGTTACGCATGGCGCACTTGAAGTGGCACCAGGTCTCTCCTAGTGTAAACAGCGAGTCATTTGCAATATTCAAGCATGACCTAAATATTGCCGCGAGAGGGAGCAGCAAGCAGTGACCTTGGTGCGAACGGCTGGCAGTGTTGCTGCGTGGTTGTAATGACATACGTCGTGGAAGGGTTTACTTTCCGCCTCAGCAGCCGTGAACTTAGTTCTCGCCCTTCGCCTCCACCTGAGCGTGGAACTATTTATTTATTTTGCTATTTATCGATCGATGCTCTCAACCCAACAACGTGCGATTGCAGGGGTGGTGTGAATGGAGAACACTGACGCGATCAGTTACGACCGCTGCATACATGATAACAGATTCCGCAAGGCACGGCTTCACTTCATACTCAACACAGGCCTAACGGCGCACAGCTAATACACGTATACGCACAAAATATTATGCCTTCAGGTCGAGTCTATGTCGCAATGAAAAAAAGACTGCAGGACAACAAAAGTGTCCCAATATCACGACGGGATCCGAAAAGAATAGCACGGCAAGTTGTATGGGACAAATTACGCACAATATCGTTTTCCCTATTGCATGAATATGCGTAGAATGAGCACTGACTAGCGTCTACATTCCCGGAACACACACGCGCGTTCAACTGACAATGCAACTAAAGCATATCGAAGTCTGTTTCCTTTTTTCGTCTCCCCACAAAGAGAGTCGATAATTTCAATTTCACGTCCCTACTGAAACCTTCCGTATGCGATTCCAATAATTCCGTATTTCTTTTTTTTTAATTCATATAGAGTCCGTATATTTCCATAAGTTCCGAAATAATTTTACGGACGCATATGCGGTTATTGGAATGGTATACAGAACGACCCAGTACGGACGGTTCGAAATAATAGCGAAAACTACCAAAAGTTAGCTACTGGATTAATACACAGGAAGAAATTAGAAACAAATTCGGCAGATCCCGGGAATCGGCGTTATGCGAAGCACGCAGAGGGAAGGTGACTGTGGTGTAATTGTTTTATTGGTCGAAACGTTACGAAATGTCGCTAAAGATATGTACAAATGCTGTACGCACAGACATGTTTTGAACAGTCGCATATGTTTTATATATATAACCAGTTGTTTACAGTTGCGTAACGATGCCAGTACCAACATGGGTATTACTAACACCGGAAGCGTTAAGCTGATATGTAGCGCTTGTGCTTGCGAGGATGCTTGTGCTACGTAGCAGCCTAGCTAGTACAACGTAGACCAACTTCAGTCGATGGCGCTTAAGTATGCAATTGACGTTAACCTGGCGTGGCACCTCTATCATAGGAGTACATATGTAATGTTTATGAAATCAGATAGCCAGCCCTGCAAGCACAACTGACGTTTCACCAACATTACGCCTGCATAGGTTCTTTTTTTCCAAAGCAGTTACGAGACCTGCCGTGGCTCTGTGGTAGAATACTTGATTGCCACGCAAAATGTTTGGGTTCGACTGCGGCTGGGACCCTGACATTTATTCTTTGCATTCATCGGGTCAACGCTGCCGATGTCAGTTTTTCTTAACGCTCTCGCATTTAAATTACCAATATCTGTTCTTGCCATTCCTGGGTATAGATATACACTGTCACTCACCTGTGGCGCATACCCGCATACCGCGGCCATATTCGTCAAACCCTCTCACCTTCCCATACTAATTTTGGTCTACCCGATGTTAGGGAGGCGATCACGAGAGCACCAAGGGATAGATGGATGGATGGATGGATGGACGGATAGATAGATAGATAGATAGATAGATAGATAGATAGATAGATAGATAGCAACGCTCAAAGTGCCTGCAGTTCGCTAAGAAATGATTCGCATTTAAAAAATAAAAATAAAATGGGCCAGCGGACAAGAGCCGCACCCGAAGGTTTGTGACTTGCAGTGGTACGGCTTCATCCTGGTGACGTGAGCAGCGTCAGAGGAATGTGGTTTAAGAGTGGGGTGCGATGTTTTCCATTAGTACAACTTCGCAGTTGACTTCAGTTCTGCGATTCAGAACTGTGTAGGGCACTCCGTGGATGCTCGACTGATCGATCGGTACGGGTGGAATCGGTGCTGCCTCATCAAAATGGCTTTCCACGGATGTGCGTCTGATACGTTTCCATGTGCCGAAGTTGCACTTTGGAATGTCGAACAAACAGATGCGGATCGTTGAAGGACGCCTTGTTAATTTGGACCTCCGGCTGTGGCACTCCATTGTGTACTTTTAGCTGTTTGAGTACTCGTGTGTTTTCCGCGTCTTTTTTCTATCTCAGCGCGACAAACGCGCAAAGCTAGCTGGTTTTCTTTTTCTTTTCTTTTTTTTTTCTTTTTTTTTGTCGTCAGCAATGCGCAGAGTCCATATATGAAAAATTCAACAAAAAGGGCATTGTGGAGGAAATAAAATATATCAAGGAGGGAGCGTGCGTAGCTTTCAGAAGCCAACCTCCTCTGAAGCCGCTCCCTCCTCCATTACCGCCTGTTGTATGGTGCACTACGCGCTGGGAATTTTACCCGAGGCAAACAATGGAAATACAGACAACAAAGTGGAGCCCGCATGAGCGCACGCTTTGCGCAGGGAACAAGCGTGCGTCAAGGCCAAGCGTTCGGCGCGTCACTTGTTTATTATTCTGCACGACCATCCACGTGTTTACGGTGAAATTCATTTTTTTTTGTATTGATATATATGAAAAATACGATTCTCCGCTCTCTCTGTTTCCTGTTTTTACTTATTTATTTATTTATTTATTTATTTATTTATTTATTTATTTATTTATTTATTTGCAAGTTGGGGCGTCGGATGAGCTTCAATTATGTCACGCGCTCAATTTTGTCATGACAGGTAAAAACAACCTACAGTAGGCCAATAAGCATCATCTTCACGGTGACTCTGGCCTAATTCTCAAGGTTATTTATTTATTTCTTCATTTATTTATTTGTTTGCTTGCTTGCTTGTTTGTCTGTTTGTTTGCTCAAAGGGCCTGCAGTACGCTACGAAACGAGTCGTATTTTCTTGTATTTTTTAACGCGAAAGCGTTAAAGAGCTCGTTTCAGAAATTCCGGCGTCGGCGGCGTCGTTGGTTGTGAGCGAAAAATCATCTTGTCCGTGACCGAAAAATCGAGAAAGATGCAAATAAAATAAATAATAAAAATTTGCGGGTCCGAGTGAGGATCGAACCCAGGCCGTCTGCGTGGCAAGCAGGTGTTCTACCACACAGCCACGCTTCTGCTTGGAATTACATTGAAAACAACTTCCTCTGCTTGGAAATGCAGTGAAAGTAACTTTCATGCTTTACAAACACACGCGTCCTGCATACAGGCGTCACAATACAACATGTAATATCGCAGTAATATTACGTGGTACAGGCGTACATCGCCATCGGGCGTCAGAACATGTGAATATCATAATGACATCGTGGTTCAAAGCCGGCCACCCCTTACAAAATGCACACACGTTACTGCGCGTATTCCCTTAAGACCACGTAGTGGGTGCATAGCAAGTTCGAAATCATTTCCCGCTCATAATTGCCCGTGGTTTAATGCCACCCATTACATAGTATGCACTAAGTGAAGTACGCACTAGGTACAGGATATCGCTATCGCGTTCAACTCTTAAAGGCGAAGCTTTCAGGGTCCGCCAATTTTTTTTATTATTCCGTGTCCGCGTTTACAACGCGCACTTCGAATATGATACAGGGAAGCTCCGCGCTTTTAAAAGATTCCTTGTTAGCGAGTAAGGAGTGCTGACATCCAGTGAATGCATTTAATAGGCAAAGCATTGAAATTCAGCCCAATTTAAACACTGACAGTGTATGGACCGCATGATTCTCTATTGCAGTGAAAAACTATCATCTGCAGTATGACAAAACCTACACGCTTCTTTTTTAACTGCTCTAGTAAGAGAAACAGAGTAACAAGTTAATGCAAGGTCGAGGGTTATGCGAGAAGATAATATATTTTAAAATTCTGTAAAACGTTTTCATCGAGAAATTCCAAGCAGTGACGAAACAGTCGAGAGTAATGCAATCAAGCAAGCGCGCAAAGAAAAAAGAAAAGCCTGTCGACAGAAACATGGATACCATAAAGACAGTCGACAGCGCTTCAAGGTATTCAGTTATGCACCCAACAGTTTGCACTGTCTCCTTGGGTTCAGGGGTGTTCCTGGGGTACAGCCAAAGACATCCGCAAACTCTGGCATGAACTGAAAGCTCATGTCGCAAAGTCCATGCCCGCTGACCTCGTGCATGCCCACACACTTCAGATAGCAGGCAGCAATAAACAAGAGCCGCTTGTTGTCGTACAATTCCAGTCCCACTAGCCGGTCGTCGCGATCCTGCTGCACATCGCTCACGTAGGCGTCAATCACAGCTTTGCTAGTGATAATCTCTGCCATGGCATGCACGGGGTTTCGGCCGTGCGTGAAGTTGCCGGCCATGATGCAGTCCAATGTGGCATGGATGTACTCGTTCCTGGGCGCGTTTTGTAGGTACGCGGAGATGAATAGCGTGCCAAGCGCCTGTGCCACTCCTAGACCCAGGCCTCCGTAGTTAAGCGCCGGAATCAGGTCGATGTTGAAGTGTAGGAAGGACAGGGAGTAGGGCATCATCTGAAAGTCTTCGCCCGGCCGCAACGCGGCAAACTCGAGCGACGCCATGGCGCTTACGACGACGTCGTCCCACTCGCTCCAGTCGGCCACCAGAACCGACTTGCGCCAGTTGGCAACAAACGAGTCGCCCAGATCCAGCGAAGGCGACGGTTCCGAGCGGCTGTCGTCGTCGCCCTCACTGGCTTCGTCTCGGCTACGGAACGCCCCGAACGGCGTCTCCAGCGAGCTCCAGTTGGCTACTACCGCGATGCCTTCGTCGTAATGAACCCACTTCGAGAGTTGCTGGTGCACGGCTTCGCGGATCCGAAGAACGAGCCTTCTAGCAGCGTTCAGCGCATACATGTTGAGAGCCTTTTCACCGTATCTATTGGAAAGCGCGTGCTTCGAGAACCGGTAGGCTCTGCTCAAGCAAAAGGCACCCTGACGAACCAACGCCCGAACCTTCGATCCACCGTAGAATTTGAGAATAAGATCTTGGTTCGCGTACAACGCTGCAACCTGCACGGTGCCCCAGGAGACTAGCCAGTACACGTCCACCTCGCCTAAAAGACGCCACAGTTCAAAGAACGCACGCACGTACTTCAACGTCAGTACGCGGAAGACGAAGTCACCGGTCACGTTGAAGTCGTCTTCCGCGAGGACACGACGCCAGCTGCTCTCTGAGAGACCCTCCAACGACCCCTGACTGAAGGTGTCGGGCGGCAAATTGACTGCAGCAGTCGTGTCGTCGTATACCTGCGACAGCTGGCCCATGGCTCCGTATTCGAGGTCCATCAGTTCTCTGAAGGTCACTTCGTCACCCGCGTCGTTGTTTTCGAAGCTATTCTTTAGCGCGTAAAAGTAATCTTTCTTCTCGGTAAACGACCTCAGCATCGAGAACTGATAGGACAGCTGCACGAAGGACGCGCCGCGGCCAATGGCGATTAAGTGGCCACCGTCGACTCGAGTGGGAATCACGCGCAGGAAGGCGTCCCATCCGAGCTTGACGCTGGTGTACAGGAGCACGCGAAGGACGTCGACTCTGGCGGGACGGTGCGGCCACGTGATGCCGGCTTCGAGCAGGGCTTGCCTCACGGCGGGCAGTTCGTCTCGCTTGCCCTGGGCTACGTCGTAGCAGCTCTTGAAGGCGGCGGCCGCCCTCTGCAAGTCATCCTGGCCCTTATCGGGGACCTTGATGCGCTGTACCAGGCGTCTGATGCGGTCTATGGTCTCCCACACGAGGTCTTCGTGCACCGAGAGCATGTTGTCGCGCCGCCAGCCGTCGCAGACAAAGTTGGTAAAGCTGTCGCAGGGACTGACCGAGGTGTTGAGCGAGGCGGCCAGTCTGCGACCGTACTCGCGGCACTCGTGCGTCTTGCACTCGCTGATGTTTCCGTCGGGGAGGAACATCCTGCTCATGAAGAGTCCGAGCATGACCACGGCGGCGAGGAAGGTCAGGACAGCCGTGAGCAAGCACTGACGTTTCGACAGGCCGCTGTCGCTTCCCTGCATGTTTAGTGCATGCATTTAGTCATGCACTAACCAAACCTAACCTAACCGTTAGGACGTCAGGTTAGGTTAACTTGAGGTTAGGTTAGGAGATGAGATTAGGTTAAACGGACGA